>CABHPH010100398.1:0-10263 GCA_902168325.1 Peromyscus nudipes | reverse complement strand
AAAAAAAAAAACTCTTTCTTGGCAAATACATTTAATTCACTTGACTCACTACTTTGTACAGTAAGTGTGCAGAAGTTACTACTCTTATGTACTTAATACAATTGACTCACTACTTTGTACAGTAAGTGTGCAGAAGTTACTACTCTTCTGCTCCACACGCTGTACCCTTTGACTAATGTGTCTCAACTTCTCCACCCTCTCAACCCAGCCTACTCCACTTCAAATTCACTTTATTGCTTTAGGTTTCACAGATAAGTAAGATCATATAGTATGATATTTTTTTGCCTGTGGCTTCACTTAGTAAAAGTTACATTAATGTTGCAGGTGTAGGATTTATTTTTTAAAGGCAGAATAGTGCTTCTTGCATGTGTATGTGTGTTCATGTTTTCTTTATCCATTCATCAACTGATGGACACTGATAGTTTCTGTACCTTGGCCTTTGTAAATCATATTGTAGTGAACATGGGGGTGAAATACAATTAGTTTTAAAGCAAAGTACAGGGGGAATAAAATCTGACAAGGTTAGATTACAAAGTTCTCAGTGTATATAAAGTGGTCAGCATATATAACAAAATTACACTTTAAAACTAAAATAAAACAACCAGTAAATTGTTTGACTATGGTTTAAAGTGAACAGATCATGGGAAAGAGAACTCTAGCAAACAATGTGTTAGACATGCATAAAAGAATTGGTGCACTGTAGATAAAATTCTTAAATTTGATTTCTTAGCCTTTTGCTGGGAGATTTTTATTTATGCGTATATTATTGTCATATATATAAATATATAATCATAGATTTTGTGTTGTCATCTTCTATCAAAATATAGTTCAGTATAAATAATAATTCATGAAATTTAGGCTCTGGATATGAAAGTTTCATGTTGACAGCCTATTGGTTATAAATGATCTAGTTAATAAAGGTACTCAGGTTGAAGGTTATAATATTGTTTCTTTGTCTCCAGAATGAACAGCAGAGTACCTTTTACTGACTTACTACCTATGAACCTTCATATATCACCATTTAATATTACATATACCATCATCAAATTTCAATATTTGATATACTAAGGAAAAATTTATCCATTTTAAATGTGAGTTTTATGTAAGTTCATGCTTCATTGCAGACCTCAATCTCTAATGCCTTAGAGATCTAAGAGATCTATGTTGCAAGCGTCATTCATGACATTCTGAGTTACAGAAATGACCTGTACAAGTCAAGGCAATATCTCCTTCAAAAGCAAGTCTTCTCCCCACTCATACCCTCGTATAACAATTCTATGCAATGAAATTTCAGTGCCCATAGATCTTAGCCCATATAAATATATGTGACTTAAAACCTACAGAAAGGGACATTTGAAGATCAATTACAGAAATTAAAACCATGCAAAATATCATATACTGTAGACAACAGTTTTCTTCTACAGGCAAATTCCATAATGATGAAGAACCTTTTTTTTTTTTTTTTTAAAGTAGGCTAGCACAAAAGTATGACGTTCTGCTAGTAGCCATGGGAAGTCCAGAAGTTGTAACTGAGTTGAAACCACCTGCCTTCCAATTTAATTGTATCAAGCAGTGTAGATCACATGAAAGGCTGTTGAAAGCATTAGGAAAAATCAAACATGAAAACATCTCAGATGCACACAGCAAACCAATCAATAGTTCCCTTTCTTCCTTTTTTTAACTTCTAACAGAGAAAAAATTGTAAGTTTTTTATTTCTCCTAAATATAATTTCTTATATTAGAGAGATGAGTAGTTATTTCAAGAAACTTTATATATATTATATATGTGTGTGTGTATATACACATATATAGTATAAAATGATATATATACATATATATATCATTATATGGACATTTCAAGGGATATTTTAGAATTGGAATGACCCAATTTTTCTGTCTATAATGCTGTCCAAAATCAGCGAGGGTTCACTTAGTGTTTTAGCATCTTTTAGGTTTAGGGACTGAATAACAAATACTTGCTGGAATAGTCGTGACTTATCTTTGTATCAAGAATAAAAATATTGTTCTGGAGGAATAGCTCAGTAAAGATATTTCCTATGTTAGCCTGGAAAACTGTGTTTGATTTCCAGAACCCACATAAAGGTGGAAGAAGAAAAAAAAACTTCACCAAGTTGTCGTCTGACCTCCATATGGTTCTGTGTCATTTGTATACACACACACACACACACACACACACACACACACACACACACACACACACTAATAATTGATTTTAAGAAGAACAAAATATTAGTCCAGTGGTTATGAAATGGTGGTATGGTTGGAGCTAAAACTAGTCATATACACATGACTTTAGCTACATCTTTGCAATATTTTTTATGTTTGTATTCTTTGAAAGTTTCCTGAATATTTATAAAATCAACATGTCATATCCTTCCACAGTTACGGCTTCCTACCTCCCCTAGCACTCCCAATATCATGTCCTTTTTTTTCTTCTTAGTCAGATAACTTCCTACATGCTTGAAATAATTAACCTTTTTTATGGGATTAGCATATGATGGGTTGGTACTACAGAGATAAATGTACTCAAGATTTGTTAGAAATCCTAGACAGTTCGGTAAGAAAAGCATAGCGAGGAAATGATTGAACTTTCCAAGAAGGACATAGGTTTGTTATTTAAATTAGTCACTCATTTTAGCGGCCAGGTCTGACCTCGCCTTGCTTGCGTCACTCTTACCCACATTCACACTCTCGATTTATCAAACGTAGACCAATGCTTGCATCACAATCAGATCTTGGAATTCGGCAAAATCAATAGAGAAACTAAAGTAGAGATTATATGAAGTATTTCAATTACCTCAAAAATTAATGGATACAAATACCAGGTATAGTTATGTGACTCAAAATACTAAATTATTTGATCAAAAGTAAGAATAAATTAATTCAGAAAATCCAACTAACATGATAGTTTTTTCATTTTCAATTTACTTGTTTTGCAGAGTAGACATAACTTTTTAAATGAAAATATACAAATATTGAATGCACCTATGCTTGTAGTATTGCATGTTATTTCATTTGCTAATAAAATATTTAGTCTTAAGCTAAAATCATTTGCATAGAACTTAACCTGATTCTCCTAAAATAGCATGTCTAACATGAGAAGAAAATATAGACATAGAAACATTCATGTCTATTCACTGACCTTTTATAAATAACCACTGAAAGAGAAATACATTGTCAGACATTTTTATTTCTCATTATAAAGCTTAATTCAATTTATAATTTTTTAGATATCAGTATACAGTCTTAGGACACTTAAAAGTGTCCTGTTCTGTAGAGAAATGTTGGGCCCATGAAATTTCCTATGTCTTAAAAAAAAAAATGTATGGTATAGTACTTTTGACGCAGATCAAATTCTAGTGAAGAAATAGGATTCTGGGGTAAAAACTTCAGAGGAAAGAGAATGAGAGAAGCAGACAGAGAGGAGAGAGAAAACTAGAACGATTATTGATCATTCAAAGATCCAGCACCTGCACTCAGCCAGCCGTATGATACCACAATTACTAACTACACAACTGTGGTCAGAGCGTAAGGATGAATAAGCTATCACCGTGGAGCTGAGTGGTGGGATGGCCTGCCTTCCGCTGGAACGTGTTTTCCTGCAGAAGGCTCTACCTGACGACAGCTGCCATCCAGAGTGGCTGCTGGCAGCTGCTTTGCTCCAGGCCACATTCAATTATGTCGGACTGCATTAGTCCCTGGCGAAGCTGTCACCTTCCACCCTGTGAAGTGATAGCATGAAGAGGCTCCTGAGGTCTCTCCGGTCCCTTGCTTTGGGTTTGGGGAGGGGGGGTGCAATGTGGGGGGGATAAAGACCCTGGTTGCTTGCAGATATTCATTTTGCTCTCAGAGTAGGGAGGAAAAAAAATAGCTGAGGTGAGCTAGATTCAGGAGGCTGTCTGGTGACGGATAATTGCAGTGTTATTTTTTTCCCTCCAACGAGCAGCTTTTTTTTTTTTTCTCAGAAGGCAATGACAAGAGAACGTCCTATTTTCAGGATCTGAGTCACAGTCGTGGTTGCTCCCATTGCTCGAGAGGCTGCATTGCATTGGAATACATTTTTTTAATGTGTGATATCCTCAAGGATTCTCAGCAGCCAAGATAAATTGCAGGTTCTGATCAGCAAGTGTGGAACACTTGACTTCTCTCCTAAGAGTTCCAGAACTTTTAGAGTGTACAGGTTTTGAGATTCCTTTTCAACGAGAGCACTTGACATTTGGAGCTAACGCTAAACAAACTCAAGACGTTATTGTAGCTGTGTATTTGGGAACATAACACAGTTTGATGATTAACCATTCCAGAACAGTCTGCTACCTTTACATTACAAGCATTCTCTGAAGGATGGTTATGTAAGATATATTTAAGATCCAGTTCATATTTCCCTCCTGCAAAGAGTACATGGATTTTTCAAGTGGAATGAAGTTTAACAGCTCATTACCTGTCATAAACATATCTAACCTCATAGCCTGACCTAGTTAAATTAGCAGAAGTCATTCACTGAAAGCATAGAACAAATTCTACCACCAAGTTTTTTGTTGTTGGTTTTTGTTTTTGTTTTTGTTTTTATGTCAGAGGTGACATCTGTTCTGAAGGCCACCTTTAGTTGAGGAAAAACACAGCATACAAAACACTGAAGATCAATTCTAGAACATTCAGAAACCTTCCCTCTGGTCCCTTCTGTGGCTGTGTAATACTACAAAAGTCACTGGCTATCTTTCTCTCAGTTTTCAGGTTGGAAAAAAATAAACCTGGACATGTCTACAGAGAAAATATGAAAAAAAAATGACTTGCTCCATAGACCATTCAAATACATAATATCAAAAGTACAGGGAATCCAAATGTTCCAAAATATTTCACTAGTATAGGATTCTCTATTTTCACCCAAAACTTTAAAAACACCTTAGTTATCTGTTGCTAACTATGGGTGGTCTGAAATGTCATCATGTCAGCCATTAATTGCTCAGTAAGCATTTGCTGAGTGTGTGACATCATGTGGCCACAAGGGCACACACTTCTTTTGTAAACAACTTATTTTTATTCAAGTGTATGTGTGCTTGTGTGACTGTATGAAATTGTGTTGGGGTGCCTACGGAGACCAACAGAGGGCGTCAGATCCCTTAGAGCAGGCGTTACAGGCAATTGTGAGCCACCCACATAGATGCTGGAAACCAAACTCTGGTCCTATGTAAAAGCAGCAATTGCTTTTCAATACTGAGCCACTTTTTTCCAACCATCAGGCACAAACCTCTTAATGTTGCAATGTATAAACTGGCATTCCTTAAGCTGTGGATTACTGAGGAATGTAGATTAAAATGCAGAAGAGCTCGCAGCCTGAGTTTTGTGAGACCATTGAGAGGCACTATTTCAGTGACTTGAAAACACAAACTCTTAAGTACCGAAACCTCCTGAGCCAGGATGCCATTAAGTCTCCGGCATGCTGTGAGGCCTGGTGCAAACACCTCACCTCTCCATCCATTGAGCATCAGGCTTTGAGACTTCATCCTGCTGCTGCTCCTTTGTACTTGAAAAGGACCAGTAACATTTCACCCTGCTGAAAGGAAACCCATTCTTGTGGCTCTGCTTGTTCTCAGGGCTTAAGGGGAAGTTCAGCCGCTGCTGCCTGGACTCCACTTGATGACTTCCTTTCAAAACCAAACTCCCACTAAGTTTTTAAAGTTCCTTTTGCAAAAAACGTAATATAGAAATTGTTGAAAGAATTTCTCAAATTGCATCTTTCTTGATGTCAAGCACATTATGCTGCTCTTCTCTGAAGGTAGGGCCAGTTTGAAGTTGGAGGAGTACTTACATGCAAAGTTATATAGGTGATACAAGTTCAAAAGAGACAGAAATACACATTCTATAGAGCCCACCCTAACTACAGAGAGAACAACTTCTGATACCTTAGGTATCCAGACCTCCCACGCTGACTGACCCACCTTACACACAGTGTGAGTCCACACTTCTAAATTGAGATAAACAGCAGGTTGATGGCTTGCTCTTCTGTCTTGCTCCCAAAGTGGCCTTTATGGCCCAGTTTACCATCTTTCTGATCAAACAGGACAAAAATGGCTTCACAGTTTACCTTCTAAAGATGCCCATATAAAAAAAATGAGTACTGACCTAAAGAGTCAGCTGAGCTTAGAACAGAATAGGGACCACCCAAAGCCTCCTGCCACAGTGACCACAGATCAGAAATCCCACCCAGAAAACATAATGCTTTCCCACCCGCTTTTTGCATCATGGCATAATATCTCAGCTGCTAGAAAAGACCTAACACGCCTGTTTATCTCAGAAAAAGGAAACTGTAGCCACAGTTAATAGAATGAGACTTTACTGTGTGCAAAGTAACAAGCACCCAGCAGCACATCGCTTTATTGAAGGAAAGAGACTGTGGTGGGAAAGACACCATATTGATTCTCTGAAGCCTTTCTCCCTTAGATCCAAACACTAAAAATAACTTGAAGAAAAAAATATTTCCAACTTTTGAAATAAATTCCTGCTATTGAAGTATGAAGAATTCTGTTTCATTTTCTACTTACAACCTGATGGTGCTAATATACCATGACACTCAGACTCAGACCCTTTACCTACCAAACCCAGGTGTCCTCGGCTAAGGCTAAGGGTAGCTCTTCCCACGCAAGAGATAAGGGAGATGTGGGTATATGAAGTGGTGCTTTAAGGCAAGGAGAGAGGAGCACACCTGGGGAGTGAATCGGGAAGCCAGCCTGTCTGCAGTTAAACAGCCACGATTGGGGAAAGCTAGACCTGGACACACTGCCAGGAGCAGTGAGAAGGGAGGTAATGTGAATCTTACTGGTCATTAAAAAGAACCCTTGGGTCCCCTGTGAGAGTCATTGAAAAGGCATTGCTCTCTAGCTTGCTTGGTTCCTTTTCCTTTTGTGTGTCTACAATTGCCTAGGCTTGACCACACATCTCAAAAGGCATTTTAGAAATAAAATTGAAGTGAGTAATGAGATGGATGGGGACTGGTGAGATGATTCAGCAGGAAACGGGATCTGCTTCCAAGTCTAAAGATCTGAGCTTGATCCCTGGGTGGAACATAGTGGAAGGAGAGAACTAGTTCCTACAAGTTGTCTTCTGACCTCCACACCCATGCCAGTGCGCGCACACACACACACACACACACACACACACACACACGCACACACGCACCTGCACGAACACATGTGTAAGTACACATAAAAGAAATCAAATTGTAATAAAATGTATTATTTAAAAAATAAGTGGATCCAGAGAGACTAGGTAACAAGGAAGGCTCATGGAGGGATGCCCAGATCTCCCTGGGAAGGGGAAATAGAAGAGATTTCCTCAGTGGACTGAAGACAGCTGGGGATGGGAACATGAGTGATCAGGTTGGGGTGGAGGGCGGAGGGAGAGAGTACTAAAAAGGACTACCAGAAAGAGGGGAGCCTTTAGGGGTCAGGTAAAAACCTGGCACAAGGGAAGCTCCCAGGAATCTAGAGGATGACCCCAGCTAAGACTCCTAGCAATAGCAGATAGGCAGCCTGAACTGGCCTCTCCTGTGACCAGATTGGTGTCTAGCTCAGTTGTCATCAGAGAGGCTTCATCCAGCAACTGATGAAACAGATGCAGACTCACAGCCAAACATTAGGTGGAGTTTGGGGAATACTGCAGAAGAGGGGAGGAAGGATTGTAGGAGCCAGAGGGGTCAAGGGCACCACAAGAAGACTCACAGCATCGACTAACCTGGGCTCATAGGGGCTCACAGAGACTTAGCCAACAACCAGGGAGCCTGCATGGGACTGACCTAGGCACTCGGCATATGTGTGACAGTTGTGGGAGCAGGGGCTGTCTCTGACTCTTTTACTGACTTTGGGGACCCTCCTTCTGATACCAGGTTACCCTGCCCAGCCTTAGTCTTGATATGCCATGTTTTGTTGATATCCATGGGAGGCCTACCCTTTTCTGAATAGAAATGGAGGAGCAGGCTGGGCGGTGGTGGCACAAGCCTTTAATCCCAGCACTAGGGAGGCAGAGGCAGGCGGATCTCTGTGAGTTTGAGGCCAGCCTGGACTACAGAGTGAGTTCCAGGAAAGGCGCAAAGCTACACAGAGAAACCCTGTCTCGAAAAACCAAAAAAAGAAAGAAAGAAAAGGGAAAAAAAAAGGAAAAAAATGGAGGAGCGGATGGGGGGTAGGGGTGTGCAGAGAGGAGGTTAGGGGAGAGGTGGGGAGGAAAAGAGGAAGGGAAAACTGAGGCCAGGATGTCAAATAAATAAATTTACTTAAAAAAAAGGATCAAGAAATGTAATCAATATGTAGAGATATATGTCACAGCATGAATATTATTTGGCCTTAGAGAAGAATGAGCTCATCATATAAGCAACATATGGATAGAATTAGAGAATATTATATGGAGTGAAATAAAACAGACACACAAAAAGAAGAACCTATGTTGTCTTTCAAATGTGGAAGTTACGAAACTTGACCTGAATATAGATAAGTGGCTAGCAGAGGTTGGGAAGGAGGGAAAGTAGTATGTGGAGAAAAGGATGCTGGATTTGATCAGTGAATATTGCATTCATGTGTTCAAACAGTATATTCAACCACATTAATATGTATCATTAATATGTTAACTGAAAATGAAATAGTAATAAAAATAATTTTAATTTATTTCAATGAAAGTAATTTTTTGAATATCATGAATATATAAATATACAATGTAAATATATACATAGCTATATATAATTATGTACCATTATGCTTGCATATATATACTTATTATATATACCAATATATATGCTTAGGTCTTTACTATGTGTTTCACATACTCTCACTTTTCATGCTAATCAAGAGCTTTGGGCAAAGTTAATATTCTTGTTAATATTTGCTTGGAGAGTTTTCAAAGTATTTACAATATTTAAAATCATTAATGAATATTAATTCAATAATGTATTAAAATATGTAAGACAGATTCTTGAACATAGTACATACATCTTTAATGAAGAGCAGTAGTGCACTTTTAAATAAAAAAAAATGTTACTTTGAAAAGTTGTATTCCCACATGAAATGACATTTGTAAATGTAACTGTTTTGCCCAGAGTGGCCAAAAGTTAAGGACAGTGGCTTTTAGGATCATGAAAACTCTTATTCCCAGAGAGTCTTCAGTTACATGAAGTGAGGTATGGATTGAGTATTGATATGCATCTGTAGAGGAGTATTAAGCTGGACAGAGAACACAGAGCTCAAACTCCCCTGGCTTACCCCGATGAGCAGCCGTCAAAGGTTTTCATCGTTGGATCTTGTGAAGAGACCCTCGATTAATCCTGTAAAGGTTCATATAGCTTTAGCCAGTGGCTGAAAAAATAAGCCAGGATGATCAGAGCAGCCTGTACCTTTCAGGGAGTTTCTAAAGGCATGTTTAGCGGAAACTCTTTAAATAAAAAAGGAAATGGTTTCAATAACCGTCATTACCTTTGGACAAAAGTAAACAGATATGTAAGAAAAGTTTCCCAGTAAGCCAGGCATCAAAGCCTCCCAGGATGCTTTGCATTGTCTTTTCTTTCATTAAAGTTGATTCACTAAGATATGAACGGTAGGCACATATTTTCAGCTCAATTCCAGCAATGCTTACTAGATATTACACTATACTATCACTTTGAGACAGTTTCACTCAGTGTGTGTCAGGGAAATAAGTCATTGCTTTATAACTATTTTTATATTTTTGAATTAAAATATAAACACATCACTACTGTTTTCCTTTTTCTCCCTCCAACCCCTCCCATATTCTTCCATGCCCTCTCATACTGATGGGCTCTTTTTCTTTGATTATTATTATTCCAGAGAGAGAGAGAGAGAGAGAGAGAGAGAGAGAGAGAGAGAGAGATGCACAAGTATATAAATACAACATACCGAGTCCATTTTTGCTGTTTGTGTGTATCTGATTTCAGGGCTGACTGCTTTTTACTAGACAGCCAATGAGGAGGCTCATCACCAGGAGAAGTTATTTCTCCCATTCGGAGGAGTGACTAATTTCCTGTAGTTCGTTGTCTAGGAATGGGACTCCCTGAATTTTCCCATAACCATCTTACTGTTATGTTCAAATCAGGTCTTACGTATACAGCCATTTCTAAAAGAGACACTCTCACAGAAGGCCTCCAGGTCCTATCTAGCTCTTACAATCTTCCTGCCCCACCCCACCCTCATTTTCTGTGGTGTTCTCGGAACCTTGGGTGCAGGAGTTGCATTGTGGGTGATGACA
>CABHPH010100389.1:0-10000 GCA_902168325.1 Peromyscus nudipes | reverse complement strand
GACCACAATATTAATTATTTGCCTCACTGCTTGGCGAACTACTGATCATCAAGGCTAGAAAATGGACCATTTGGGTAAAGGCATCTGTACTAAGCCTGGAGATCAGAATTCAATCCCTGGGAAGCACATGGTGGAAGGAGAAAATTCCTGCAAGTTGTCCTTCAACTTCCTTCCATGCACATGCTTCCCATCCCTTCCCCCAACAAAAGAAAAACATAACAAACATTTTAAATCCCCAACCATCACAAACTCCAATGTGTATTCCCCAAGACTGCTGGACTTTGCTCTAGGCCTGGAGTTCTACCATGCTTGGAGGGGAATTTATATGCAGACATTATGTGTAAAATATTCAGACCCTACAGTTCTTTGCCCTCCAGCACAGAGCTTCGGTTCCTAGCCGTCTGGACTGAGTTACATAAAATCATGTTTTGCTTAGGCTCCACCCAGCACTGGGAATTATAAAAGTCTCTCAAGAAGAAAGCCAAAATGAATAGAGAAATCACTTGAGAAGCTTCTCTTTCTCAAGAAGCCAAGTTCCTCAAGTCCAGTCTACCCCAGTGGTTCTCCAAGCATTTTACAGAACTATGTTATAAATAAGGGTCAGCAAGCTGTGATGGTGTTTAAGTAGAAATATTCATTTGATACACACACAAGGCAGGCAGAACCAGAAGGCTCATTCAGTTTTAGTTATTGTGGATTTCATTTCTAAAAATTGTTACAAAACTTGTTGCTTTTGATGATGACTTTTGCAGATACATTTTGTATGTCACAATTCCTTGTGTGACTGTGCAATAACCAGCATCTGAAGTCTATGGAGCTGACTTTGTTACCTGTTTTTGGAGGTTCTTAATCATCTCTCTATTTCTTCATGCCTTGTTATCTTTTGACTACTTGACTTAAACTGTGCTTTTAAGGGTACACTGTGGTCTAGGACACTGCCATGTCTGTAGAGGCTTACATTTGTTTTAGACATACTACAGATGGGATCATCTCTGGCCAAGGTGAGCTACAGATAAGCTACAAAGCAATTCCGTATGAAAGGCAGTCAGTGGCCACATTTCTGTTACTCTTCTACAACTCTACTTTCAGTTTACTTTCCTGTGCTGCTCAGCATTAAAACCATCCCTCTTACTAGCTCTCATAGCATCTGAAGGTGCTATGCCAGCTGCCCAGGGACAGAAGCATCTGATAGTCCTACCCAGCTGTAAAGCCTATGGGCCACAACAATGAGCAGCCCTCCCTGAAAGGTGCAGCAAAGGCACTTTTATCTTTGGGGTAACCAACAGCTATCTAACTGGACTGAAGACAAGCTCAAGGGGAGGGAATCCATGTCTAGTAGAGTAAACCAAGCCAACTATCCAAGGCCAATAAAGTCATGTATCCCAGAGGAGAATCTACAACTACACTTTCCTAAATGAGTATAATTCCCAACTGCATTCTAGAGATGAGTGCAGTTTTTCTCTGCAGCAGATGAAGATTATTACAGAAATCCACAATTGCTCAAAATGCTGAGAACAAGTGACCATGGGATGCCCACCTCAAGTTGATACATCTACAATACAACCACTACACACAAGGCTCAGAGAACACTGCAGGAGATGGGGCAGAGAGACTGTAAGGGCCAGAGAGCCAGGATGTCTGCTGTGAGGTAGTGTGTCCAATTTTGACAGGGAAGCTATACCCATGAAACCTCGAAACTATGGTTGCTTTAAATAAGACCCTGCATAATGACAACACCGGTTACCATGCCAATGGGGAAAATCTCACAGGGTCCCACCTCTAGACAAAGAGCTACAGGAGATCAAGAGAGCGGGAGAGTGAGAGAGACAAAAATACTGAGAGACAGACAGAGAGAGAGAGAGAGAGGTGAGGGAGAGAGAAAGAGGAGGAAGAGGAGATGATTGTAGCTAGAGTTCTCCTGGTCCTGCCTGGCCCACGGTCAGGACAAATCTCTCTCACCCGATAGTCCCGCAGCTGCTCAGACCCAATCAAGTAAACACAGAGACTTATATTTCTTATAAACTGTATGGCCATGGCAGGCTTCTTGCTAACTGTTTTTATATCTTAAATTAACCCATTTCTATTAATCTATAAGTTGCCACGTGGCTTGTGGCTAACCAGTATCTTAACATCTTCTCATGGCGGTGGCTGGCAGCGTCTCTCTGCCTCAGCCTTCCACTTCCCAGAATTCTCTTCTCTGCTTGTCCCACATATACTTCCTGCCTGGCTACTAGCCAATCAGCATTTGATTTACACAGAGCGATATTCACAGCAGATGATCAGTCTTGTCTAGGGATGAGCCCCTTAAGTGATACACTCCCAAGCAGTCAGCATAAAACACATATACATACAAGCAACACTAAATGGATTCTGCAGGTTTTACACATGGGCATGTGCACAAACATGCACATGCAACAATCAGCAATTAAAGAAGAGGAGGCACAAGAGTAGAGGGAAATTAGAAATGATGTAAATGCAGCACATGTAGAAAACTGCTGAAAAAACTGGGAGGGCTCCTCTTTTTAGTCTCTTTCAGGTTTCTCCTGTGTAAACATCAGCTATCTTTTCAGCTTGTTTTTAAAACATTAAACATATTTTATTCAGTATGTTCCATTAGTTTCTGAGAAAAAGCTAATGTAATTCAGCTTAGCATTTCAAGAAAATGACACTGGGGTGTCTTCTTATCGTCCTGATGGCCACCTTTTTAGACCTTCCTTGTGCGGCGCAGAATCTGAAGCAGCTCCCAGTCAGGCTGCATCACCTCTGCAACTCCCTCACAGTTCACTTTTCCACGAGCTTGACCTAGGTTCCTATTTACTACTCCTGAATACCCCGTTAATCTCCAATGAATCAGGAAGCATGCCTGTATTCATATCTATTATTTTCCTCTAGGATTTGCCTAACATGGTTATTGACATACCTCATTATTCTAATAGATAGTTAAAAATATACTAAATCTGTAAGATTATAAATCTGGCAATGCCATAAGCACTACATCTCCCCAAAGCCTTTCATCTAATTTTTTCTCCTTAGACAAACCTATAGTTTTGAGCAGCTTAATCCCAAGTGGTTAAATCTAATTCTTGTCTTTGGGTCTTCATGTTATCTACATAATAGAAAAATTAAAACGTCAGTCTTTCTGCATGGCATCCAGGAAAGCAGTGGTAGGGCTGGGGGTGAGTTCCCAAGTTCAACCATTTCATAGCTTTAAATCATTTCATAGCTTCAGTCCCCCTAATGCTGAGGAGCGAGAACAGCACAGGATGCATCCCAGCTCACCACTGCATTCTCTCATGAGCTCCTTTGAGACTACCTGGCATTATCCAGACTCAGCCCAAACCTTTTGGTTTAACAAGGTGCACGTCTACTTCTCGGCTCTTTGAGCCTTTTATGTGTCCTACAACTTCCTCCCTTTAGTTCCTAAGGGCCCTCACAGATCCAGACTCTAATATGGGAAATGGATGTTCCCTTTAACTGTTTATTTGCTGAAGCCATAAGAAATTCTCCATGAGGGTACCTGCACCAGTGGGCTGGGGGAAGCCCTCATGTCACAAACCTAGCAACAGGGTTGCTTACTTGTCAATTTGTCCTCTACTGTGGCCTGTATATCCCCCAGGGGGAAGTGAATATCAAGGGACCTGGCTCACTTTTTACCAGAAGCAGGGGAGCTGGGCCTGTCATCAAAGGGTTCATGGGAGTCCAACTACTTTTATTGTTGGGGGGATCTCATAATACCACACTACCTCCACCTGAACGTGGACGTTGGGAAAAATGGAGTCAAGAGTAGGTTCTCCATCACCTCAATAACACAACACACACACACACACACACACACACAATTATCTTTCAAACATTCAGCCAAGTCTGACACCAAACTTCCTCTTGAACTGGCTTCCCCTGCAAGATTGGAAGTGCCAAAGGAGGCCGCACGTTCCCCAGGAGACATGTGCAGCTTTTTTCATCCTTTAGAGAATGTTGTTCACCACCCGGCTGAGGCTGCTGCGGTTCACTGCTTCATGTGAGTGTCACCAGAGGGTCTAGGGTAGATGGGTAGCGATCCAAAGTTCTTTTTCCCTTTCTCACCGGGGAAAGAGAACCTGACCTTCCAAGGACTAGTAGGCAGTGTGGCCATACCTCCACCCGCGTGCCACGAGCAAACAGGCAAAGCTTGGCTCCTTTTGAATCACCTAAGTTTGGGAAGTGAATACATGGCCGAGGGGAAGCACGCTGCTGGGGGCAGGGGATGGATTCATAAGATTGTTTACTTTTAAGTGAGTGTGCAAAGGATTTCCAGCGTTTGTACGTGGGGAGGGGTTAAAGAGAGAAATTTATTGGTTCAGCAAATACTAGAAACGCCAGTTATCACTATACTCCAGGCAACGTTTAACGTTATTAGGTAAAGATCCGTAAGCAAAGTAGAAAGAAAGATCAATAAAAACAGACAAAGATTCCAGTCATTGTCTCCCAGCATAGGTTTTATTGTTGAAGTACAGCCCTAAAAGTAAGATATTAATATGACTGCATGCATACCTGACTGGGTTTCTGTGCAAAACTTGTGTGCAGGTGACCATGGAGGCTAGAAAGCATCAGATCCCCTGGAACTGGGTTACCAGTGATTGAGAATGTTGTTCAGTCTCTAAATGAAGGAAGACACTTACTGTCCACCTTGAATCCCCGCACCACCTTTCCGGCCTCCAGGGCAACCTCTCTCTACCCTGAAGGCTGGGAATTCCAGCTAACACCTGACAGCAGGGGTCTTCAGGCAGGTGTAATTCAACATTAGCTCAGTCAGGGCTAAACTACTCCCTGTCTGGGCCAGCTGTCTCTGGTGCTTTCCCTTGTAGGGTTCCTGAGTGTTAAGGACAAGCTGGGGTGACATCTCAAACCAATGAGCCGGTGCCATTCATTCAGTGATGCTTAGAATCTACTGAGTGACATACTGGACACTATGCTGGGTTGGGGAATGAAAGAAAAAGACATAATGACAATTTCTCTTTCCAGTTTTCCGTCCAAGGGCATTGGTCATCAGTGCACGGCCAGTTCAGCTGAGCGGGGTGACTGCACACTGCTCTGGTGTCCCTATTTAAAGCTCCTAGATCATTAGACTATGAGTCCCTTTAGCTGAACAACAGCTGCCACAGCCACTCCTGGAGAACATCTGCTAGAAAATGCAGAACCCATACCTAGGATTTGAGCCGACATTATGCTATGTCTACATGAGAACTTCAGGGGTAGCTGGTTTCCCGTCAGCATCTTTGGGAACTAAGAAATTAGCAGTTTGAGATCAAGTAATAGCAGTGTTGAAAGGAATATGGAGTCTGCAATTTGCTGCCAAATGGCATCTCTGGGTTCTTAAAGTCTCTCTCTTGCTCATATTTTTTCCTTTATTGTAGTGCCCACACCACACTAATGGACAATGGGAGGAAAAATAGCTTTTCCCTTTTTTCTCAGTAAAGCAGCTTCTTTCCCTGGCAGGTGTAGATCAAGGGACTGTGAGACTCCCAGGCTGACCAAATGCCCAGCTTCTGCCAAGTCCCAGTTCTGGCATTAGATCATAGGAAGCTGCTTCCAAAGCCGGTGTCACACAGCTCACTGTGAGCTGTGGCCTTTGCTCCCACCTTATTTCCCCAAACAAATGACAACGGCCGGCTATTGCGAGTTTCTGGACAGTGGCTTGGGGAAACAGAATGATCCCTAGGCCATGATCTACCAGACTTAAGAACGTAATTCTCTGTCAAATACGCAGCACTATTCAAACTGCTCTGGGGCTGGGGTGTTAGCTCAGCAACAGCGTGCTTGTCCAGCACATTCAATCCCTGGGTTGATCTTTAGCACCACAATAAATAAACAGATACAAAAGTAAAACTGTTGGCACTGTTTTTTAATTCTAGGGGGCCCAGAAATAAAAGGGCGTGGCCTGTCCTTGCAGGGCATTGGCTGTGTAAATGCCAAGCTTTGGTTCTTGATGTCTGTGGTGGTTCTGAATGAGAATGAGACTTAGGCCCCAGTTGATTGAACTGTTTAGGAAGGATTAGAAGGTGTGACCTTGTTGGAGACATGTCACTGGCAGTGGGCTTTGAGGTTTCAAAAGTCTACCCCAGGGCTAGTGTCTCCCTGTCTGCTGCCTATGGATCAGGATTTTACATCTCTCAGCTATTGTTCCAGGACCAGGCCTGTCAGCTTCCCATCATGATGATAACAGACTAATCCTCTGAAACTGGAAGCAATCTCCCAATTCAATGCTTTCTTTTTGAAGAGTTGCCTTGGTCATGGCCTCTCTTCACTACAGGAGAATAGTGACTTGGACAGTGTCATGTACTTGATCTCGAGCTCCTTTTCCACCGACTGCTACAGAGCAGGACTCTGGGTATTCTCTAGAAGGACCGTATTTAACTCTTACTAGTTACACCTGGGGGTGGCCTTCCCTCCCCCAATAAATGGTTACAAAGCCGGTCAGTGGGTAACAACAGGAGTGATTCACTTTGTCAAGTGCTATAGAGTCCTCCCCTCCCCAGGTGTGTCTGACTGACCTGAGCCCCTTCCCATGGGTACTCCAAGTACCATCCTGGAGGATGTAGATCTTGCATGTCCCAGAAAACACTGCAGACATACAGTCCTCCACAAGAATTCACTAGGGGAGAAGCCATACACACCACATACATATGCTAACTGAAGAACATTAAAATCCAAAATATATAAAACTACATTATCTGTGGAACATTATCATTCATCTCAACAATCACCAGTTTACCAAATTGCATTGTGAGCAAATGCAATCATATTGAATAGATTATATGATTGTAAAATGATTCAATTAAGTTTTCCCTCTTGGTATAATTTGGCAAATGTGAAATTATGTAAATGTGTAATGATGCTTCACAGATACAAATTCTCACAGAAATGGAAGGGACTTTTAAAACATCCTTCTTACAACTCCACATTTATTCACTGTTAAGTATCAATATCATATTTGTTTTTAGTACCGTTAAGATACAGTGACAATTGCCTCTTCATCATCTACTTGGTTTTTAGACTGAAGACATGGCTCAGCAGTTAGAAGCACTTGTTGCTCTCATAGAGGATTTGTTCTGTTGTTGTTGTTGTTGTTGTTTTACCAGCACCCACATGGTGGCTCACAAACATCCTTAACTCCAGTCTGAGGGACTCTAACCCCTTCTTTTGAATTCTGTCGGTACCAGGCACACGCATGTACATATAGACAAGCAGACAAAACACCCATACACATAAATTAATGTAATATTTAAAAATTTTTAAATTATTTTAAAAGATACAGTGGCATTATCTATATAGAATCTAAATTGATCTAAATGCTTACAGAATAAGCATTCACTGTAGCTGGAAGTTTCTCTGGTCCCACCCAGACCCACAGTCCCACAGCCACTTATAAAATAATCACTCAGAGGCTTAATAATAATTACAAACTGCATGGCCTATGGCTCAGCTTATATTAGCTGGCTCTTTCAACTTAATTCAACTCATTCCTATTAATCTATGTCTTGCCACGTGGTTTTGTGATTTACCGGTACTTTCACATCTTCCTTCTTGGCTGGCTCTCACTCCACCTTTCTTCTCTATCTCTCTTCGATTTCCCACCTAGCTGTAAGCTTTCTTACCATAGGCCAAAACAGCTTTATTTATTAGCCAATGGGAGCAACACATATTCACAGCATACAGAAAGACATCCCACAGTAATTCATTTTAGTGATAAAACTGTATCTATACCCTCCAAGAGGGTAGGTTCTAATAAAAATTAAAATTACCTAAAAATAAAGATAATAAAAACCTTATACTATACGTTCTGGTAGACACATAAGCAGGAGTCTCTTAAAAGGCACTGCTATATTTTTGCAAAGGGAAATAATTTTCATTTTAGCACTAGACAAGAATATCACAGAGAGGAACGTCCTTGCCTCCCCATCATCTACTTGGTTTTTAAGATTTCTAAGTATGTCTACATTCTAGTTTGCTTTCTATTGATAGGATAAAACATCACAACCAAAATCAACTGGAGGAGGAAAGGGTTTATTTCCACTTATAGCTGCAGTCCATCATCACTGAGGGAAGTCAGGGCAGGAGCTAGAGACAGAAACCTAAAGTAAGAACTGAAGCGGAGACCATGGAGGAACACTGCTTACTGGCTTGCTCTTGACTTGCTCAGGCTGCTTTCTTACACAACCCAGCACTTGGTCAAAGGTGGCATCACCCACTGTGGACTGGACCCTCCCACATCAATCACTATTCAAGAAGATGTGCTACATACAGACTTGCCTACAGACCAATGTCATTGAGGCATTTTCTCAACAGAAGTTTCCTCTTCCCATATGAATGTGGCTTGTGTCAAGTTGACAAAAAACTACCCTGTGCCAGACATGGTGGAGCATGCCTTTAGTCTCAGAAATCGGGAAACAAAGAAAGGGAGATCTCTTTGAGTTTTAGGCCACCCTGGCCTCCACAGTGAGACTCTCTCAAAAAGCCAAACCAAACCAACCTACACTCCCACCCCCACCAAATAAAAGCAACTAACCAGCACGGCCTACATATGATGACAAGGCCTCCTACCAAAGAGTTTAAAAGGCTTTTGAGATGAAAGCCAGCAGAAACCATGACAACTGATATGTAGAATACATCACATGTAGGAATCTGAGAAACAGCACATAGACTCCCCGACTCTCCTTTTGACAGAGTTCATCAGACTCATCTGACAGACATTCTAGCGTCACACAGATGAGATGACCTTCTTGTTTACCTTTTTGTAAGAGCATTTAGCTGGGGGTTAAGACCTGGAGAATGTTTCTGGCAAAGTATGTAAATTTTACATCAAATCTTGGTTATAAGCACTTTTTGGTGTTTATGTCTTTACTTTAAATCATTAAGGCTGTCAAAACTTGGTGAAAGAGCTGCCCAATTTAGCTGCTGGGAACTTCTTCCCAGACACCATTGTTTAAGGCCAGGTGCAGGGGAGCAGTGTGTCTGTACCGTCAGACTTGGATTTGGCTGCACTGCGTCTAACACTGCCACCACTGTTTCAGGACCATTGGAGGTGGTGGTAACCACAACTTCAATCCTGTTCCTACACAAGCCCCGGGAGCTGTCAACTAAGCAGTCGCTTCTTTGGTTGTCCCAAGAGCTGCCTGCCAGATGCCACTGCTGCTTTAAGAGCCCCACAGCTGCTCATAGACACTTGGCTCGAGCTGAAGATGCCCTAGGGAAGACTACTCACTCCACTCACAGGAACCACCGCAGCTGTCAGAGCCGCCAAAGTGTCCATCTCTGTTCCAGAGGCCCCCACTTAAAAACCTGCCTTTTAAGAGTTTGCCTCAGCCACAAGTATTCCAGGTGGCCCAGCCCCCAACTGCTGTGGATGCATCTACCCTCCTTGCATAAGTTATTTCTCTGTTGGGGAGTACTCCCCGAGCCTATGGCAGTGGCCAAGCAAGTCCAGTATTCCTCCAACATGGTGGTACGGCTAAGGGAACTGTAGCAAGCAATCGAGAGCCTATGCACGGCTGTCCAGAAGAGCAGCCCTCCTCCACTCTCATCAGGTGGGTGTAGACCACCCTTCTGTATGGTCTCTCTGTTCTAAAGCACAGGTCCTCAGTTACACTGTATCAGGCAGAGAGAGCTGAGCTGGCTGCATGAGGACCAGATAATAACTGGGGCTGCAGGTCCCAAGCATATCAAGCAGCCAGAAGGCAGCTGAAAAGTTCCCAAGGAACCAGGAGCAGACTGCAGTGGGTGAAGAGGAAACAGCAGGGAACCACAGCGGGTGGACACTGGAATCAGGGAACTGCAGCAGGTGGACACTGGACAGCAGGGAACTGCAGCGGGTGGACACTGGACATCAAAGAACTGCAGGGGGTGGACACTGGACATCAGGGAACTGCAGCAGGTGGACACTGGACATCAGGGAACTGCAGGGGGTGGACACTGGACATCAGGGAACTGCAGCGGGTGGACACTGGACATCAGGGAACTGCAG
>CABHPH010100386.1:0-10532 GCA_902168325.1 Peromyscus nudipes | reverse complement strand
TCTTTAAATAGAAGCGTTTATTCCGTGCATTGATGGATAAAATACATTTATTGCTAAAACCAGTCCAATTGTTTGCTCAGAAAATCCTATCCTCTACTTTGTTAAAACATACATATTTACCATATTTTCTAGTCTTTCTGGTTTGGGTTGCTGTTTCACTACAGTTTGAATTTTGAGATATGGACAGTGTGTCCATCTCTCTCTTCCTGTGGCCTCGCCTCCACCAGCATTCAGGACTGGAGAAGACAGCCCACCTGTTTTCTGGAGTTTAGTTAGGCTGTCTGAGTCAGGGGGGTGCAGGAGGGATGGGCAGCTTTGAGATGTACTGGAAGCAGTCTGTTTCTAAGGAAAATCAGAATATTGGACCATGGGCTCAGTAATTTTTACTTTTGTACAATGTAATTTGTGTATTTGCAAATTTAGGTTTTTAATTCGGACCACAGTGTTTTCAGTCTTACATTTCCTTTTCCTTCAGAATTTCTATAATGAATTTGTGGGGTCCACATTCAGTGCTGCTGTCCAGATCCCCTTTGCACTGGATATATCCAGTCTGTTCCTTTGCCTTGTTCCTGTCACAGTGCCAGGCATCGAACCCAGGGCATCACATGTGCTAGGCAAGCTCAGGCCACTTAGCACAGTCTGTTGTTCTTCTCAGGTCAAATTGTGGAACCATGTGGTTATATCTACCCCGAGTTTCCAGTTGTACAGCGTGGCTCTAACTTCACCGCCATTTGTGTGCTAAAGGAAAAGTGTCTTCAGCAGTACGATGTGAACGCTAGTTTCATCGTGTGGAAGACAAACCATGTTGCTGTTCCCAAGGAGCAGGTCACCGTCATCAACAGAACCGCGTCTAGTGTCACCTTCACAGACATGACCCTCCAGACGGTCCAGCTCACCTGCAATGTCTTGTCATTTGGGCAGATCGAACAGAACGTGTACGGAACCACCGTGCTTTCAGGCTGTAAGATCTGTGTCTTCTTTTCAGCTTCGCCAGACTCTTGAACTACATTTGTAATGGTTTCTGTTAGCCTTCCAAAGGACAGTCACTTGGTTCAGGAGCTGTTGGATATACTTACTTTATAAAAATGTTTAGAAATACTGTGGACATTTTCACTGTTATACACAAATCCAAGAGTAACATGGCTGCCATTTCTTTGCTAAAAGACAAGCATTCGTCATGTTCTTGAAGAATGCTTTGACCAGAGACTCTTGAGTACTCCCAAGAGTATTACTGATTTGCAGAGCTTCTGCTGATAGCAACTTTCTGTGTCTCCTCATTACTGAGAAAGGCTCAAGTTAAACAGGCCCTGAATGAAGAAAATGGAGAAACCCTGAAACACAGAGAGAGGCCATGGGTTTGAAGAGAGCAGGGAGGGGGATATGGGAGGGCTTCGAGGGAGGAAGGGAAGGGGAAGTGATGGAATTATAATCTTAAAGATATTTTTTAAAAAGAGTGGAACCAGTGATCCAGACTGATGAGGGTTAGCTGGGAGTTACAGTTTCAGCATTTACCTTCCTTCCACCCCGTGTCAAAGCAGTAAGGACAAAAATTCAGCAGCCTCATGTGCTGGTGACGCCAGAAATGCCAGCTCCTGGCACGTGGAACAAGAGATTGAGTGAGAGTTTGAGGCCAGCCTGAGCTACATAGTAGGAGCTTGTCCTGAAATAGAAAAGTAAAATAAAGTATAGGTGAATCATTTTTGCTCCTATAACTGCCTTTTAATATTTATTAGTTATTAGTTTTAGAACAGTTAATTGGAGACATTACTGATAATTTATCTGGTTATAAATAAAAATTTATTTTTATATAGAAAACTAATGTGAAAGCAATAAATTAATGACAGTTACACTTGAAAATATCTATGACCTAAGAAGTATTTAAGAGTTTGAAGAAAAAGATACTAACTTCTGTTTCTCGTTACGCCCATATCTTCATCTTGGGTTTGTTTATCTAATGGAGGTGGGTCTTAGGTGCTATATGAGTTGGGTAATATTTGTGTATGTGTGCTTATTGGGTCTTAGGTGCTATATGAGTTGGGTAATATTTGTGTATATGTGCTTATTGGGTCTTAGGTGCTATATGAGTTGGGTAATATTTGTGTATGTGTGCTTATTGGGTCTTAGGTGCTATATGAATTGGGTAATATTTGTGTATATGTGCTTATTGGGTCTTAGGTGCTATATGAGTTGGGTAATATTTGTGTATGTGTGCTTATTGGGTCTTAGGTGCTATATGAGTTGGGTAATATTTGTGTATGTGTGCTTATTGGGTCTTAGGTGCTATATGAGTTGGGTAATATTTGTGTATGTGTGCTTGTTTCCTTTCAGTCCCCCCAGATATCCCTACCAATCTGAGTTGCATTGTGAATGAGGGGAAGAATATGCTGTGTCAGTGGGACCCAGGCAGGGAGACGTACCTGGAAACAAACTACACGCTGAAGTCCGAGTGGTAAGTTACTCCAGATATGCCCTCTGCTGGATTCCCAGACGCCGTTGCTGGGACCTTCGTTTTGTCAGTAGTAATGTTGGGTGACTATTTTAGGACATGGCATCCTCTGACAGGAGGATTAATGTGCTCTTCATGTGCACCTGTCCCCAGTGTCAGCCGTGAGCAGTGTGTGTGCTCTGCCCCATGCTGCCTTTAAGAGAAGCCCAGCCATGTTCCGTCCGTAGATACTGCAGTGCATAGCTCTAAATGATGACTTTCAAACACAGTCACATACTGTTTGTCTTAGGCAATGTTCTCTTGCTGTGAAGAGATACCTGACCATGGCAGCTCTTATAAAGGAAAACATTTAATTGGGGCTTGCTTATAATCAGAGGTTTAGTCCACTATCAGCATGGTGGGAAGCATGGCAGCATGCAGGCAGACATCGTCCTGGAGAGGTAGCTGAGAGTTCTACATCCAGATCAGCAGGCAGCAGGAAGAGAGAGAGACACTGGGCCTGGCTTGAGCATTTGAAACCCCAAAGCCTCCCCCCCAAATCCCGTGACATACTTCCTCAACAAAACCACACTTACCCCAACCAGGACACACCTCCTAATAGCGCCACTCCCTAATGCCAGGCATTCAAGTATACGAGTCTGTAGGGGCCATTCCTGTTCAAACCACCGCACTATGGTTCTACTCCAACAATTTGAAATATTTTAATATCAAACTTTCAGCTAGTATTAATTTCCTCATTTCTCGAAAATATTTCCTTATAAAAATATTCTTTTGAATTGAGATTTTAAAAACGAAACAAAAAACCCTCCCTACCTTTTAAGTTGATAAATTCTTCTCTTTCTTAAATGGCCGGTTCTACCTGCTTCTGTTTCCTTTCCATGCAGTTGAGTTACTTGTTGGATATTGTATATCCTAAAAATTGTTGTTAGGTCTATATATTGGTCAAATTTGGGTTGGATTTCATTCCCCAAAAATCCCACTCCCAGGGATGGTGTGCTCTTCCATTGTTTTCTGGTGTTAGGGGGAGGGCTGTGGAGATCGCTCAGTGAAGTGCTTCCTGCACAGGCCTGAGGCTCCGAGCTCAGGTGCCTAGCACCTGCACATCAAGCCAGGTGAGTGGTCCAGTTCTGTGTGTCAGCTCTGGGGGTGTCACTTTTTTCTCCTCAGTTAATTCTAATCCTGACCCTAGCTTATGAGACAGCTACTAAGATTGAACGAGCTCACTTCCCGTTTACTTCCTTTCTGGTGTGTGAGCACTTGTCAGTGATCACTATTTGTGAGGCATAAGATAGCACTCTCCTTTATTTATGTATTTTATTTTGTAGTTCCTGGTATCAAAACAGATGCATCCCAGGCACTCTGCCTTTGAGCTAGACCTCTAGTCTCAGAGTTACTTGAATGCTCTCCACAAAAAGATAAGGTGCATCGTGAGTTCATGTTGATCTTTCTATCTTTGAAAAGGGGGACTATAGTTTGGTTTGGTTTTGTTTCTTATATAATCCATCAAACAGCTGCATCCTCTTTTTTCTGCACTGAAATGCTAGTTCCCAACAGTACTAACACGTTTGTTACCGTTTCCCACGATAAACAGGAATATAATTCCAAGCACAGTATTAGTACTGGTGATGATATTTCTAAAAGCAATTTTAAGGTTGATTTTTCGCCACAAGTATGTATGGTCAAATTATTGATTTAGAACATTTGAAATTAGGGCTGGAGAGACTACTGCTGCTCTGCCAGAGGGAGAGTTTGCTTTATCTTTTACTTTTTTTGAAGGTTTATTTTATATGAATGTTTTAAACAGGGTGTAACTTTGTGAATAGTGTAGACTTTCTGTGGTGACAGTAATCAGAAAGTGGCTCCCTGGTTTGGCTTGTAAAGGTTGAAGAAATTTGGGGGCTTGATAGACCCCCTTCACCTAATCTTTTGTCACCTAGCCTGTTCTGAATAGAGAAGATATTGCTGGTTTAGTAGGGATTCTGTTTCAAGAAGGAGAAAACTACAACAATCCCCTTAATCTGTTGTTTCAGTCTAAAAGTATTAAATGTACAGTTCCAGAAATAAGCAATTCCTGAGCAATTGTACTCCTGTCTGCACTGATGAAATTTCACATCCCCCTGGGTCCTCCCTTTGGTCCCACATATCCATGCTGCCTGCTTGTTAGTTACTTAGTGGTCACCTTGATTATTAGATTGGTTTCTGGTGATAACACAGTGCTGTGTTTAAAAAGAAAAGCCAGTTTGACCTAATAGTGGTCCCAAAGCATGTCATTGTATATGCAAAGAGAAATGATGTAGTAGTTTTCTTTAAGTGGAAGACAGAAAGTTCTTGAGCAAGAAGAGGAAAATCACATGCTATGGTTATTTTAATCTGCAGTAAGGACAGATTAACTATTTGTGATATTATGAAGAAGAAAAAAATTATGCTAGTTCACATCTCAGTTACTACCACAGTATGTGATACTTAGTTAAGATAGAAAGGCATTAAATCTGTGACTGGATGACATGAACAGAAATCATGCTCCAGATGAGTCTGCAAGGGATCTCAAGTGATTCCTAAGGGAAGCGACACACCAAGCCACTTACTGTAAATAAGGGATGGTTATGCATATTCAGAAGTGGGTTTGAATTGAAACATACAGACCTGCTGAAGAGGTTGTCTGCAAATGAAGAAACTGCCTTTACATTTGCAGGCGCCCAGTAGAGTGTACAGTCATTAAGATACAGTGATGCCGGGGCTGGAGAGATGGTTCAGTGGTTAAGAGCACCGACTGCTCTTCCAGAGGACCCGGGTTCAATTCCCAGCACCCACATGGCAGCTAACAACTGTCTGTAACTCCAAGATCTGACACCCTCACACAGACATACGTGCAGGCAAAACAAATAAATAAAATAAAAATAAATAAATTATATAAAAAAAAAAGATACAGTGATGCCATCAAACCTGAAGCATAGATTTATCTGGTACTGTGTGGTCCCAGTTCAAGGCATATGAGAGCCTGGTGTAATGTACAGAGTGCAGACTACATGCCTATCTGCCTGTGCTCTGGTAGCATAATTACAATGTGGAGGCGACACACCCCTCCTGTGTAAGGTGCTTCCATCACTGCCCTATCCAAGGAGTGGAAAAACCCTTGGAAGAAGAGTTTAAGAAGATTTAGAGTCCTACGAGCAATAGATAGTGAGTGCATAGGTTGTTACCAAGGTGTCAAGTAGTATTTGCCTCTTACTACAGCCTTGGCTGGCTGGCTTGTGCCCACCTGGTATTGATGGTATTCAACCCTAGTTTGTACATAGGCAGTGCTGTAGGTGATTTACTGTTTCTGGGATGGTAACAGTCATAGAGTTGCTGTGGGTGAATTCAAACTAGAAACTACATGTAAATGCCTGCTGGTAAGTTTATAGAGTGTAGTTGTGAATGCTTTTCAAAAGTTTACAGAGAAGACAGGGAAATTGTTCACATGGCAGATAAGTTGGTAGAGAATGATTTGCTGACATGTGGAACAGCATTGGAGGCCATTGAGAAGTACTAATGAATGAGGAATGGTCCATCTTGTTGAGTCACCTACAGAAGAAGATGAAGAGGAAACTGAAGTATAACCAGCAACGAACACATTATAGAAACAGTCTCATAGAACAAAAGTTCAAGAGCTTAGGGAATCAGCAGAGTGTTTGAATCACACAGACACTGAAGAGCGAAAGTATAGAATATAGTCCTTGGAGAAATACAACATTAAAGGCATGCTCTGATCACAAGCAGATTACCGCCTTTCTAAGCAATCCTTTGGTGAGTTAAAGACAGGCAAGCTGCACTTACAGTGTTCTTCTAGAAGCTTGCAGTGGATCACTTTATAAACAATAGATCACCAACCATAGACATAATCTGCCCCAAATGGCATCACCTGAAACGATGGTCCTTGTCTTAGTGTTCTATTGCTGGGAAAAGACACCAGACCAAGGCAACTCTCATAAAAGAAAACATTTAGCTGGGGGCTTGCTTACAGTTTCAGAGCTGAGTCCATTATCATCACGGCAGGGAGCACGGTGGCTCGCAGGCAGGCTTAGTGCTGGAGAAGAAGCTGAGAGCTCTACACCTGGATCTGCAGGCAGCAGAGAGACAGACACTGGGCCTGGCTTGGACTTAAGAAGCCTCAAAGCCCACCCTCAGTGACACACTTCCTCCACCAAGGCCACAGCCCCTATTCTTCTCAAGTAGCACCACTCCTTAATGACTAAAACATTCAAATCTATGAGCCTCTGGGGCCATTCTTGCTCAGACCACCACAGTCCTCTTTCTGAATTATTGTCAGGTCAGTAGTGTCCCAACGTTCTCTCTCAGGACTGATGTCGTTCACCTCAATTCAAATCGTCTTCCATGCAGTGTGTTACCTTACAGCATGATAAGAAAAGTGAGCACACTACAGTATTTAGGGAGAGACTGCATTCACTTAACTGTTACATGGTAGAGTTGTTCATTACCATGCTTAATTTAGAGATCAAATACTATCATAGTGAAGCATGTTAGGAAAAACCATAGTGTACCTAGGATTTGGTGTTACCCAGCATTTCAGGCATCTGCAGGGGATCCTGAAACATGCCTTTGTGGATGAGGTGGGGCTGCTATTCTAAGATCACAAGAAATAGATAATTTTTAGTGATGGGTCAATAAGGACATAGCATAAAATTCTGAAATTAAATTCTCAGATTAAAAATGTGGAAACAAGACATAGATATAGATTGAGTGCAATTTTAAAAATATGTGATCTGTCTTTGGTGACCAACATTTATTGCAGACTTTACTGCAACAGTCTGAGTCATATCCAACTCTTTTCCAGTAACTTTTTTCACCTTTGTATTTTAAAATTTATTTTTAATGGCTGATTTCTTCCAATTTTATATTTAGGGCAACAGAAAAGTTTCCCGATTGTTTAACAAAGCATGGCACCTCGTGCATGGTTAGCTACCCTCCTATCTATTTTGTCAACATTGAAGTCTGGGTGGAAGCAGAAAATGCCCTCGGGAAGGTCTCATCAGAGGGCATCAATTTCGATCCCGTGGATAAAGGTACCTATAAGCCTGAATTTGAGACTACTCAATGGTTTGTAATTACTTTTCAGACTTCAGTTAATATAGAAATGCTTACTAGTACAATGATTTTTGTAGTCTTTTTATAATATTATTAAATGTAATTTGGAAACAGACAAATAGCTGTAGTCTGGCCACACATGTAGCCATTTTCAGTGTGTTTTTGGAATGTTTTATCATTGCTGTTTGTTTGTTTTCTGTTGTTTTGTTTTTGAGACTAGGTCTCATGTAGCCCAGGCTGGTTTTAAACTGACTGTGTGTCTGAGGCTAACATTGAACTGATCCTCCGAAAGTTACCTTTTGGTATTCATCCAGTTTTCCAGCATCTCATACCATTGTAGTCACAGTGACTTTCTTGTTCTAGTTTTATTTTCTTTTTAAAATGTGTTTTGTTAAAAAAAATTCAGTATTTTTATACCAGCACCTGAAAATTAGCAACTATACTAAACAGACAAGGAAAAGTTTCCTTAGCATCTTTTCCCATTGTATAGCAGAGCATCATTTCTAGAGAAGTTTCATTTGGTAAGAATAATCTAATAAAGAAGATTATGGTTGGTTTGACTTTGTATATGAAATTATAAAACTAAAGTATGACCAACATTAGGACTTGTTTTATTCTTCAGTGAAACCCAGCCCACCACATAATTTGTCAGTGAGCAACTCAGAGGAATTATCCAGTATATTAAAGTTAACATGGATCAATTCAGGTTTTGGCAGTTCTTTAAGGCTGAAATCCGACATTCAGTATAGGACCAAAGATGCCTCAACTTGGATCCAGGTAAATTGAAAGTCGCTGTTTATTCTAATAGTGTTTTGTTTTGTTTTGTTTTGTTTTTGAATGCTAATATGAAGTCTTACCTCTTTTCTCAATGTCTGAAGTTTGTGATTATGTGAACATGTCATTTGACAGACATGCCGATAGAAACACACAATGACCTTTAAGGACGTGATGCAGGGTCGTAGGAAGAGCACTTTTGATGGAAATGAAAGGCATGCGGTCAATACAGAGATTTTAAGGGTGAAATAGAGCAGGGCTTGGCATACATAGTTCAGACGTCTCTGCTGCAGAGGGCTAAAGCCTGGCACTGCTTTTATAAGTGGGGTTTTACTGGGATATGTTTGTTGTCTTTATTTGGGGGGCTAGAGTGGAAGAGTTGAATCGGTGTAACATATTTTCTGCCCACAGCCCATGATCCTTACTCTCTAGCCCTTGATAAGAGGCTTTGCCAACTCCTAAAGTACAGAAAAAGATGAAGGGGAATTTTAAAATGGGAAGGGAAGGAATGGCATGCCCAGAGCTGACGCTCAGCAGAGGATACTTGCGGCTGTCTCAAGGCCAGCATCTCACTGACTGCCTGGGTTAGTTTTGCTGCAGTTCCACTTATTACTGATAGCCCACTTTGGCTTTAGTTGGTTGATTGGTCCATTCATTTATTTTACAACCTGCATTATGAAGTTAGAAGGCTATTGAGCCCAAAACCTTGCTACTACTTTCTGCTGCTCCACTTTCTTAGGGCTTGGAATACAGTTACAAATTAACAAAACAGAATCGGGCTCATGACTCATGCTATATAGAGAGGACATGTACCTAAAGTTCTTCAAAGCATATTTTAATATTATAGAATTTTAATTTAGTAGTACAAAAGAGACCCCACCAAACTTAACATCTATTTTTGTATCCAGTATCAAAATCTCAGAGTGGAAGAAAAAAATAGTAATTTTGTATATTTGATCTCTCTACACCCAAATAAAGGCAAGTTTATTTTATTAGGCTAGCTTCTAGTTTTCTTTACTTTTTCAACATTATTTATTTGTGTGTGTGTGTGTGTGTGTGTGTGTGTGTGTACGTGTGTACACACGCGCGTACATGCATGTGTACACATCACAGCATGTGTGTGGAAGAAGTCACAACAACCTACAGAAGGCGTTCTTTCTTTCCACCCCAGAACTCATGCTGTCGTGCTTGGTGGCAGGCACCTTCACTGTCTGAGCCATCTCGTCAACCCTAGCTTTTATTTTCTGGATGGGGTTGGATAATGGCTTCCTTTTCTTTGACGAGGGCACATCCTTTCTTCTCCACACGACTCCTGTCTTGGTGTGCTGGCCTGTAGGATTTCACTGTGGGTTCCCTTTCCATCTACCTTCCTATGAGTTAATGCGTGGAAGGGGCTTGACGGGAAAGAAGAGGAATAGACTTGAGAACATGTTAATTTTCTTCCTCTGTGGAGTAAGTTGTCTCTCCAAGATTGTGCCTGTCAAGGCTGCCCTCTCCGACTCTTTGTTCAGACTCTTTCCCCTTTGGACATCCAGTTAGTAACAGTATAGTTCCTAGTGAACTAACCACTGAGATTCCAATATATATAGTCTTGCCCATATCTTTTTACTAAGCCTCCTTGAAGGGTTTTGTTGTTGTTTGTTTGTTTGTTTGTTTTTACTGTTTGGTTTGGTTTCGTTTATAAAAGTTTTTATGTACTTGGTCCTTTGTTTGCTTGGTTTGGTTCTTTGAGCCAGCATCTCAGTTAAATAGTCTGGCCTGGCCTAGAAATCGCTACTCGCTCTCTCTTCACGAGTGCAGTCTTGCCTGATATTACAAGCATGTGTCGTCTCTTTCATGTTGGAATCCTGAGCAATGCAGGTCTCATAGAAAAAAGAAAGAAAGGAAGAACAGATGAATGGAGACTGTCATATTTTTACCTTCATTTCTTTCTCTCCAGAGGCTGAATTTATTAATCTTATGTTAAATTGATTTCTAAAATTGTACTCAGTTTAGAAAACGTTATATATTGGGGTGTTGATGATGGTGTCACTCAATTTGCTTTATTTTCAGGTCCCTCTTGAAGATACAGAGTCTCCCCGAACTTCCTTCACCATCCAGGACCTTAAACCTTTCACAGAGTATGTGTTTAGGATCCGCTCCATAAAGGAGGACGGCAGAGGCTACTGGAGCGACTGGAGTGAAGAGTCAAGTGGGGTCACATATGAGGACAGTGAGTAGAGAGCGG
>CABHPH010100380.1:0-53253 GCA_902168325.1 Peromyscus nudipes | reverse complement strand
AACGGGAGGAAGGAGAACGGGGGAATCTATGGCTGAATTATAAAGTTGAATTATAAAGTTGAATTATAAAGTTGAATTATACTGTAAAATAAAATAAATTAAAAAAAAAAGATTTACTCAGCCAAATGTGTATATTTGGGCATTTCCAGACTTATCCCCAAGATGAGAAGACTCTTGAGTCTCTATTTTGAAATCTAAGGTAAGACTGGTGTATTTTCATTAACGATCCAGTGGGAATATGGAAATGCTAACTATCTACATTCACTCATTTGGCAATTTAACCTCAGTCTACTGGCTTTTAGGACCAAATTTAAAGACTGCCCATTTTATATCTCTGCTATGACTTTTTTCATAGCCTTTTAGGTGTCTTAACATGCCCAGGGCAAGATTTCCATTTAAAAACAGTTATTTCATCTGTACTATTACCTCTGTTGATGACACTCTAGCCTTTTGGACTTCAAGTTAGAAAATTGGGTAGGCATTAAATTCTGATTAGGTCACGATGCTGAATCAGCGTCAAAATATCTCTACAGTGTGGTCCTTATTTATAGCATTGTTCACTCCCGGGTCCCAGGCAGACCACCCTTCATCTACATTTGGTTGACTACTTCCCAAAGTTCTTCCTCTCCTTTCACATACTTACTGCCTATTCTAATTACAGCATCCAGAGTGGATCCTGAGGACACAGTCTGAAGTCTGCTCTGTTCAAGGCCATGCATTGACCTACTCACTAGAGGGAACATTAACTTCTGTCTCTGAGCTCTCAGACCTCTTAGACCTGCTCCCCCACTGCACCATGGTCACCAATCACATGCCTCTTTTCCTTGTTTCTCCATCGTCTGCTCCGGGAGTTTATTCCCAATGCCACAACAGGCTTGGCTAACCTTCTCTTGATTCTGCTTGTCTCTGCTTACTTCGCATCTCTATAATGTAGACCATCCTAACCACTCTCCAACCTGCCCCATCTCTGTCACTCCTGCTACCTGACTCTTCATCAGTGTTGTCCTGCTGTCCCTGATTTCCCCCATAGCATCTATGTTTCTCTGCTCATCAGAATATGAGTCCTGCACTGTCAGGGAACTTTTGCTTCACTCAATGGTGAACCAAAATCATCTAGAACAGTGACGTGGATGCTTAGGTATCGACTCCTTATTATTCAGATACCCAACCTAGCTCTGAGTGTACCTTTATCCCTTGGCTTAACTGAAAATGCTACTACGCCTTAACATCTAGAAATGCAATAAGCCAAGAAGATTCATAGCACACATTTGCTACCTCAACGAAAATCAGGCAGGGATACTGACTAGTTCTCATTAATGTCATTAACTAGATTTGGCCTAAGTTCTGTCAGAAATGAATATAACACATTTCAATGAGAACGCCCAGCTCCTCACTTGTGGTAGATAGCAGCTCCTGTCAACACCATGGAGTAGTCGTTTGTCCATTTGGATGTGTATCCCCACCGCTCCTTAGAGTTATCCCAGAAATGGCTGCGTGCAGGGTACCCCACAATCCTCTCGGGGAAGCTCTGCCATACGGTGAAGGCAAAATCCACCTGCAAGTCCAAGTACAAGCCAAACAAGCAATCAACACTGTGAGCAAATGTCAACAAAACATTACCTCCCCCTGCTAACTCACAATGCGGAATCCCACGACTGTTTCAAAACATTAATTCTCCATATTCATCAGCAAATTAAACTGACTGCTTGACATTTTGTCCTGTAATTATGCACATTTTTAATGTTTCCTATGGAAGAAACTTAAGATTAGTACAGGAGAGGGAGACAGAGACAGAGAGAAAGAGAGAGAGAGAGAAAGAGAGAGAGAGAGAGAGAGAGAGAATACTGACTTGTCCTTTAGAAATCCCAGTTTGTTCAAGTTAAAAAAACAAAAAGCAGTTGCTTCCCTCTCCCCAGTGCTAAAGGCACACGTGGCCACTGATTCACAGGAAGCATGGCAGCATCTGCTTTGTAAATGAGAACAGATTCCCTGTGTGTATCCAGGGACTGCAATACGGCACGGCACGCACCGTAACCAGCACATATCAAAGCCCAAGACCCTAAAATGAAAGCATCTTCTTCAGGGAAAAGTTTCTGTGAAGAGTTCAACTTTCAACAGGGACACAGAGAGGACATCACAAAGAACACACACCAGGTTTGTCAGGCCTGAAGATACAGGATGCTAGTGACACCAGAATGACAGCCACCGTGAAGTCACTGAGAAAAAGTGGGGACAAGGCCAAGTGAAACCAAAAACCCCACAAGATTCTTTTAAAGAAAAGGCACAAGAGTGCATCCCTACTGTTTATAGGAAGCCAAAGCTGGGACTTCAGAACCCAGTCTAAGCTAAACACATAGAGCTACCAAGTTATCTCTTTTTAAATCTGCAGGCTCCCTTAAGATCCTCTGGTGAATCGTGAATACAAATAAAACAACAGAAAAATAAAAGTAAATGATACATCTGTGATCATATAACGCTTCTGATATGAAGGTTTATAAGGCCTTATGCATTGCAACTCAGATTGTCCTTACAAGAACCCTGTGAGGTAGATACTTATATATTCTTCACAAAAGGGAAACCTAAGATATATGAAGGACCAGATAATTTGTCTACACTAATCTCTTCTTGGCAAGCAGTGCAAATGGAAATCTACAACTATTTCAAGTCTTTTACTATGGTAATGGCTGAGGGACTGAATGCTAATGGTAAGTCCTGGTCCTGTCGTCCAAGATGGTCAAAAAGACCCACTAAATACTCAGAACAGCCAAAGGATGAAAACAGTGGGATTTTTATGAACTAATGAAGGTGATTATACAATGTAACCACACAAGGGAGGGCCATCCAGTTACTGAAAAGACTACCCAGGTTAGGTTCTTGAGGTCCCTGGTTAGATATTAGCAGGTTTAAAGGTTTCTGGGATGGGCCCCTCCTTCACATGCAACGGTTTGAAAAAACAGGAATTGAAGCTTAGGGACTTAGATTACTGGTCAAAGAATGGGATCTGAGTCCTATCTCTGGCCCTGGGGAAAGACAGGACATTCTGTGCTCCAGGGATCAGCAGGTGTCTGTCTATTCAGAGGCTTTCTGGAAAAGAACATGGACGTACCACTACCCCTTCTTTAAGAACAAATCCAAATGGATCTGTCAATCACCTGGACAGAAAACATCCTCTAAGCAGCTGTCACTGTTAGAAACCCTAAGTAGGATATAGCCTATGTATCCATGTAGGTCAGTACAAGGGTCCCTCTTGGTACTGTCCACTCTCACTGTGAGAATGTTTTCCTCTACAATGGTGCCCCTGGGCCTTTTCCACTCCCAGCCTTGAGAACGTCTTTTGCTATTCTATAATAATCTCTGCTTCTCTTTACACTATACTCTGTGTCTCATCTAATTCTTTCCTTGGAGATGAAGGACCGGTGAGCAGAGAAGCAGCCAGAGCGAGGTCCTGGCAACATTAATACAATGTGGCTGGAACTCAATTACATTGCACTATGTAAGAGAAATCGGGCTAGAAGGGCCATGCAGGATACATTTCCACAAATATGAGATGTCCTGGATGGGGCAAATCACCGACACAGACGACAGTGGTTGTCCAAGATGGGGAAGCACAACTTAAAACATGTACAAAGATTCCTTTGTGGTTAATAAAAATATTATTGTATAATATTTTTATACATAATTATATAATATTATATAATAAAAATACTGGAAAAAGTCAGAAGTAACAACTGTACATACTGTAAATGAATTAAACCACTAAATTTCAAAGTTTAAACTGGTTAACTTTATAATATATGAATTAGTATTCACTTTAGTAAAATAAGTTTTAAAATGGAGTGAATAAGCCTAGATCACTATTTCCCCCTGATTCTCATACCGCCCATTCAACTAGGTAGGTAACATTTCTCTTAAACTGATTACTCTATTTTCTTCTTTTTAAATTAGTCTCATCTTAGGTAAAAATGTCAGGGAAATCCTAGGTTTGATTAGGGACTATGTTGTTTTCAAGGAAACACTAAAGCAAAAAGGTAATTGTTAAAATGAATATTCTGCATAACACATCTTTTTGGAAACACTGGCCCAGAACATTAATTTTATTTTATTTATTACACTTACTTATTTGAGTTGAGTGGGGAGATACACTGTGCCCCAGTGTGTTTTATTTGATTGGGTGGGGTGAGGGGACATGGGACATGTGTGCATGTGTGGAGGTCAGAAGAAACCCTTCACAGTCAGTTCTCTCCTTCCGTCACGTGAGGTTTAACTGAGGTTGTGAGGCACCTTACCCACTGAGCCATTTTACTTGCCTCAGGAAGTTTTTAAAATAAAATTTTTAGCTCCAAATTTGTCAGTCAGCCTTAATGAGAAGTCACTCTCATTGTAAACAGCCATACATTCGAGTTTACATGAAACTTCAGTTTGATGCCCGACATTCTGATCTATGCCAAAGACTGCATGATTCCTATGTAGTCAGAGGTTTTCTAACATAAAGAACAATGGATAACATGTGTGCCAATGTGACCCCCAAAAAAGTTAGGAAGGCATAGGAAGATCAGGTCTGTGTGGGCTAGTGAGGACATTTCAACATGAGACTACCATTTGAGTGCCCTCTTCCATGGGTGGCCACTGTTCAATCCACTGAACTCCTGAACAGACAGCAACTATGGAGGAAGAATGTACCCGTGTCTTTTCTTAACCATTTTTAAACTTTAATGTGTGTGTGATGGTGGGGTGTATATGTCACAGCACACGTGTGGAGGTCAGAGAACAATTTTCAGGAGCTGGTTTTCCCGCTACCTCTCTGAGGCAGGGTCTCTCTTGTTTCTGCCACACTGTGAACTCCAGGCTAGCTAGTCTGCAAACTTCATGTTGGTTCTCCTGTGTCTGCCTCCCATCTTGCTGTAGAAGTGCTGGTGTTACAGATGTGTACGCCACATATGGCTTTTTAAGGCGGGTTTTAGGTAATTAGGCTTGCATGGCAAGAGCTCTGACCTACTTAGCCATCTTACCTACCCTGTAGTCCTTTTGTCCCCTTGCCTCTGCACAAGGGACTTCTATTGTCTTTGGGCTGTGATTTAACCATTGGCTATTCTGGTTCTCAGGCCATTATTTTCCTACTGGGGCCACAATACTAGCTTTCCTGAGTTCCCGGCTTGCACACAGAAAGTGTAGACTTTGCAGCCCCTATGACCACATAAACTAATTCCTCATAAAAAAAATCCTTACTGGCTGGGTGGTGGTGGCACACACCTTTGATCCCAGCATTCAGGAGGCAGAGGCAGGTGGATCTCATTGATTGTGAGGCCAGCCTGGGCTACACAGAATAGTTTCAGGACAGCCAGCACTATACAGAGAACCCTGTCTGGAAAAATCAAATAGATGATAGATTGATAGATTGATAGATAGATAGATAGATAGATAGATAGATAGATAGATAGATAGATAGAAAGAAGAGACTTAGCGTGGACATGCATAACAAAACCTTATTGTGAAAGTTTAGATATCAGGGGATAGGAAGCACTTGTCAGAAACCTGAGATCAGGTCATGATAACCTACATCATCCTCAGTGCTCAGAACTAATGGTGCCAACTGATGGGATAGAGCATTATGCAGCCTCTTGTCAAAGAATCTGCCTGACTGTCAGCACTCTTTGGGGCTTCCCATTATTCTTTGATAAAGAGACACATGGGTTGGCAATTGGTATAGAACCCAATGGGGTGTTTTTGTTGCATGAATTTCTTACTATCTCAGGGCTGTTTCAAGTCATTTCAAAGGAACTCTAAAGTAAATTCAGATAAAACTGTGATTCTTCTGATAACATTGCTTTCATTCAGATCATTAACACATCAAAGAAGGTAAAGGTCAACACAAGACCCCTTCTCTTAAAAAATCAACATCTGTTTTCTTTTGAGGTTTTGCAGCAACTCATATAAATGTAAATAACCATAAACCAACTATATCTAATGCCCTTTAAAGGATGCAGTTTAGAAATCTACCCTTAATGCTTCAGTGAGACATTTATACAAACTAAGAACACTTGAGCAGGGTGAGTGTGTGTGTGTGTGTGTGTGTGTGTGTAAGTGAATCCAATGGAATCAACATCTGTTCACCTACAAAAAGAGAATAGGGAAACTCTGCCCACAACCATTTTAGGCAATACAACCACTTCACTGATCAGCAGGCAAAAGCAAACCAGACTGCCAACCTCTTAAATTTACATATATTTTCAGCCCACGTTGACTTCTAATTACTTCACATACAACACATGTTCCTCCCAGCATGCACTGAGTGGTTGGAACTGCTATCCTTTGAAAGGAAACTCCCCAGCACAATGATGCATTGCAGTGGTGGAAAGCTATTTCAGCCTGGGTCAAGGAAAAACCAAGCCTGGAGTGAGACCAATTGCCTTGTGCCCAGGGGAAGATGCAACATGAATCAAACTCCAGGTCATAGGAAGATGTCCTAGGTATGTGCTGTGGATGTTTCAACTACTCATTCCACCATGGGGATGTGCTACTTGTCCTAGGTTTGCCCTCTGAAAGGCACTGCTAGTTCTTCTTGCCCTGGGATGATGGAATACTAGTGTGATGGCTAACCCTGATTATTAACTTGATTGGACTCAAAGGTGCCCAGGAAATTAGTAGAGCACATTGTTAGATGTGTCTATGAGACTGTTCTTAGAAAGGATTAACTAGGAAGTCGAAGGCTTGCTGTGAATGTGGGGTGTGAGATTCGATAAACTTGGATTCAGATGTGGAAGCAAAGGGAGGAGGGAAAGCCAGCTAGTTCAGACAGCCTCTGGCCCTCCCAGCTCCATGGCTGCCACATGGTCTTTGATCGGCCACATCTTCCCTGCTATGGTGGAGTGGAAGCTCTGAAACTCTGAGCCAAATAAATCTTCCTTCAAGTTGTATGGCCCCAGTATGTCGTCATAGCAACAACATGCCAACTAGCACACCCAGGAATGGCACAACCTGCTCTTCTTTGCTGGCTAGAGTATGGCTAGGTCAAACCAATGGGAGTCACCGGCAAAATTACAAAAACAAACAAAACAAAAGAGGAAGAAAGAGATGGCAAGGTCTATTGGGAAGACGTGACAATAGCCACAAGATGTGACAATAGCCACAGCTCCACGAACACAGCTCTGGGACGAGGGCCTTCACTGCATGGCTCCACCTCTCAGAGGCTAGGCATTCCTACCCTTTCCTTGTTCTTCCAGGAACAAAGTAGGAAAGCTTTTGGCTCTTACCAGACGTTTTACTGTCCTTTGTGAGGTCCATCCATGCCACCCACACCTCCTGAAGTAACTGAAAGTACTTTCATCAGAGTCCTCTGACATGAATTCTGTTTGCTGCCAGGACTTTGATAAATACAAGCTGGGACAGTATAACCCAAGTACCCGGCATAGAGACCAGAACAAAGAAATCTCTCAGCAAATACTTGTTGGATGAATGTGCTCTTAGGATGCCAGCTTCCCTGTGCAGCAAGCTGCAGGAAAATGCATGCTGGAGTGTCTCAAAGTTCCTAACTTCATTGCCATCCCTTTGACTGTTCATCACATCTTTAGTCTAACAGCCCATCCTCTTGCCAAAAGACACATGACACAGAAGCTGTGTGTTCACCCTGTAACTGGCACAATGTTCATCCCCAGCATCCACTCATTGAGCCAGTATTTATAGAACTCAGACTACTTAGAGGTGTTGGGAACAAGTGAGGCCCAGGACATTTCGTACTGGGGTTAGTTAGGTGGCTTTGAAAGCAATATCTGTTCAACTACATCTGGTAACAACTGGAAACAGCTATGGAGTCTCAAGGAAGACACTGAGGTAGCCAGCCTATTATCAGTAGTAAGTGTGCCTACTAGAACCAGACTGGGGTCCAGGAGACTGCATGCTGGTAAGTGCCAATTTCTAAAATAAAGGAAAATGATTATAAGTTTTAAAAAAATGGAAGGAAAAGCTAATCAGCTAAGTCTCTGTGACTTTAAGTAGCTACCATTAATAATGTGATCCTGATATTCTACATTTTCATATAGCTGGCTTTGATCTCATCTATGGCTTAAAGCTTCAGAGATCAATACTCATTCTAGTCACGAAGTTTTCTACATTCTTCTCTCTTCTTTCTCTTTCCCCATATACCTTCTTGGTGCAATCTTATTTTCTTAGCACAAATACATGAACATTCAAAATAGACATGGTCTCCATCTCAGCCTCCAAATGAAACTGCTTGCTTCTCTCTCTCTCTCTCTCTCTCTCTCTCTCTCTCTCTCTCTCTCTCTCTGTGTGTGTGTGTGTGCGCGCGCGCGCGCGCGCGCGTATGGTGGGGCCAGGGAGCATGCTAGATAAGATGGAAGAAAGACCTTTAGACCCCAGAAGTGTGCCTTAACAGAGACTGCATACTGGGCACAGAAATCACTGTAACTGGGGAAGGGTGGGACAGTTGGCTGTAGACCACAGAGTTTCACGACAATGCTAAGTAAGTCTCCCATCCCTGTGTTCTACACCTGCCCACAGATATGCTGCTTAACAACAAAAGGAGATGGAAGACAGGAGGGGAGAAGAACAGCCATGCAAATAGGACCTAATTAGAAGAGAAAACAAAGGAGAAGGTGCCCGCATCAGGGTGCCAGGTGGTGGCAAGGTGCTAACAGGAATCAGGTTAATTAAAACCAATTCTTCAGGAAGTTTTGGAAAATGTTTTCGACTTCCACCAAGGCATGGGCTAGAGCAGCGCTGGCTCCTCAAGATTGACATGGTCCCTACCTGGAGAGACCCTTGCCGCCCCTGAGACATCACTCTTACCTCAGTCGTTGAAAGCACAGTGTCCTCATCAAGGCTGAGCACAGCGTCTGTGATGATGTTGTCATAGGGCAGAAACCGGCTGCTCATAACCTGGGGGAGTAAGGGAGGCAGGGCGAGAGATTAGGAACAAGGAGAAGTACCCGTTAGAGTCTTACTGTCAAGAATATTCCGCCAGCCATGTCATCCTGAAGACTGCTCCACTACCACGCCATCTGCCACAGTGCAAGTCTTCCATCTCCCACCAGCAAAGATTAATCTGGGCAGCAATTATTGAACACCTACAGGTACCACACCAATCACAGCAGGGACCAAAACAAGTGTGATTCATGGCCTGCCCTTAGGAACCCACAGTCTGTAGAAATGGAAGGCTAGATGACTGGCTTTCACTCAGAATGAAAAGTGCCAGACAGGAGGGCAGCACAGACAGCTGCCTTGAAGAGCAGGTGAAGGCTTTCACGGGAGAAATGATTTAAGCAGGATTGACTGGGAAGGAATCTGCTAGGCAGAGACAGAAATGGGGCAGTATGGACAGGGGTTCAGCAAATACAAGGGGCCCCCAAAGATAACCAGTATCCCAAGAGCAGCAAAGAGCGGAGGACAAGACATGATTCCATCCTGGTACACATCCCTGGGAGGTCAGACCACTGTAGACGTGCAAACATTGACAGTATTGACTTTACATCTATTTTAGCACAAGTCATAGAGAACGCATGTACACATATATTGTTACTATGCCAGTGGAAGGCATTAGGAATGAGAAGTAAATTGATTTAAATCTTTAAAATTGAGCATGTGTGGTGCACAGTTCCAGAAGTTGTAAGGGTGGAACATGGATACATTTTCAGTGATTCTACATCTGTGGATTTGGGGGTAGGAAGGCAGGGAGACAAATGAAGTACGGAAGCTCATCTGTCATAGGCACGGCTTCCTCTTGTGAGGATAGGACCACACGGTGACTAATAATACTTTATTAGTACACGTCAGGGGATGTTCTGGGGGCCCTCCCTTCATATCTTGTTGCATCTTTGTAACACGCCCCCTCAGGGGGAAAACAGAAAGGTCATGAACTTTGCCTAAGCTGGACCTTGGGTTTGTTCCCAGATGGTGGAATACAGCCTCAGGTTTGGGAAGAACTTAAAGGTGCATGTAGGGATAAATGTGACAAGCACATCCCCAGGTTCCTTTGAAAGTTAGGCTCCAAATTCACACATAGAGACCGGAGAGGCATGACACACTTGATTTCACTCTGAAGGCACAATGGATGGGTAGCAAAGCTTCACTGGAGACCAGGGTGACAAAAGGTGACACCTAACAAGCTCCTGAAGGTCCAATAGCCACAGAGAATCCCATGCTTGGCTTACAAGGAGAAGCTGGGCTTGTCTACTCATCTCAAATCCAAGATGCATGCCGGTGAGCTACAGAGGGGTCTCGCAGTCTTAACAGTGGGCAGCACCAGGCTAGCCCAGCTGAGAGTTGAAGCAATGGAGCTGCAGGGTCTGTGGCTGCGGAGACTACTCCCCACATCTGTCAACCGGGTCAGGGTTTCTTTTTTTATTTTTAAAAAGAAATCTTTCTCAGTCTTTCAAAATAAAATAAAACACAAAGCGATCAGCAACTCCATATACACAGAGCTCAGAAATCTCCGCCTGAAGCAATTCTCCTGCTGCTGTTTACATGTCCACTGAGTAACGCAGAAACCATTAGCTGGCAGCTTAGCAATGCCCTGACCTTTCCCTTGTTCAGCCTACAGGGGAAAACTGCAAAGACAAGCCCTATAAATTCACAATGGAACTTCGCAGCCAATGCAGCACACGCCAGTTCTGAAGTCCTGGCTAGATAGGGAGAGTGTGGGATGGAGAAGGGAGAGCCAGAGCTGCTCTGCCCATGGGTTCAATCACTGGCTTTACAGGGATGTCTTCCTTCCTTCCATTCATCTGTCCCTCCTTTCGTCCGTCCTTTCTTCCTTTTTTCTTCTGCCCTTTTTTCCTTCCTTCTGTTCTTCCTTCCCTCCCTCCCTCCGTCCTTCCCTCCCTCCCTCCCTTTTTCCTTCCTTCCTTCCTTTTCTGGAACATATAGTTTATGAGTCCATTAGTGTCTAGGTCAGAAATCAGGGGCTTTCAAGTCATTGACTCAGTTACCCTCTTGGCTGAACTAAAACAAGGGGAAGGAATATACCCACAGGGTCAATACTGCATAAACTGGGTTTGTCCTGTTTGTTCATAGAACTGGATAACCATGTGAGGAGCCAATTCTTTTAGCACCTATAAATAGCTAAGATTCATGAAGTTTATCATCTAGTACAGAGAAAAGAATTGTATAAAAATAATTACGTACAGGTCCAGTCCCCTCCTCCCTACACCAAGAATGAGCAAAGTGTCCCAGAATAGGCCCCAGGCTCCAAACAGTCAGCCCATGCACCAAGGACAGGTCCCAGCTCCACTGCCTGGGGGCCTCCCAAACAGTTCAAGCTAATCAACTGTCTCACTTATCCAGAGGGCCTGATCCAGTTCCATGGGGGCTCCTCAGCTATTGGTTCACAGCTCATGTGTTTCCACTAGTTTGGCTATTTGTCCCTGTGCTTTTTTCAATCATGGTCTCAATATCTCTCGCTCATACAATCCCTCCTCTCTCTTGCCAGGCTGGGCTGACTCCGCAAGGGAGACCTTGCCTTGGAGGAGGTGGGAATGGAGGGTGGATTTAGGGGGAAGGCTGGGGGGTGGGAGAAGGGAGGACGGGGGAATCCATGGCTGATATGTGAAATTAAGTTAATTATAATATATGTGCGTGTGTGTGTGTGTATATATATATATATGTATATATATAAATAAAAGAAAGAAAAAATTACGTATATACTACACAAAATTTTGGGGGATTCTACGATGTTTGTGCCTACAATTCCTAGCACACAGGGTATCATTTGATTCTTTTAGCTCTCATAAACTTGGTATTATGATTATTTCTACTTACTGGAGGATGTATTAAGACATAGAGATTGAGACACTCCTCTACGGTCATATAAAAAAATAAGTCAGACTCTAGAGCCTGTAACACAAATCACAACATGGCAATGCATCTCGGAATGATAGCTGACATTTGTTGAAATATTTGTGTATATAAAATAGGCACTAGGTTAAGTACTTGATACACAGTATTTCACTGACTCCTCTAGGGGGGCCTATGTTTTAAGCCATAGAGCCTGCAGCAAGGCTGAAATGCAAACACTTCCACAGAATAATGTACCAGCCACGGCACTGAGAGTCAAGATAAGGCACGTGAACCACACGGCCCACTGGAATCAGTGGCCAAAGTAGAGGTGAAAACTGAACAGATTGCCAGGAGCACGGTGACAGAAATGGATGGGGAAGTGTTGGCATCTCTTCGTGGTACTATCCCAAGAAAGGCACTATCGCCTTCATCACTACTTTATTGGAAATTTCTTCTCACTGGAGGAAAGGTATACAATTAGTGAATTAGAGGGTGGAAATGTGGTGCAATCTGAAGACACCGGGAAGGCCCAGTCAGGTACATGAGACCAGTTAGGCACATAAGACCCTGTCTACACAGCCTGACACACACAGCTCAAAGAAATACAGGAGATATGGCAAAACACCAAAGAATTCCAAAGCTCAAAGTCGCGGGTATACATTTGAACACAGGGCAGGGCTCCAGGTGTTCAGACTGGAACACAGCCATCCCTCTAACACACTATTCTCTTGGGGAAGTGGACATAAGTTGTTGCAGGGAGGTGACTTTTTTGTGTCAGCCCCTTTTTTGTGAAGTCATGCATACGATGATGATGTGTTCATAAAAGACACCCAGAGGCTTGTAATAGTTGTCACAGTCACCTTTTCTTATCAAATGCTAATCAACCAGGTCTAACACCCATGTTGATTGACCCCAGACCTGTGGATGCTCTAAGAAGAATGGTGTGTTGTACATCTATTGTACATCTCCTGTGTGCTGTACATCTATTAGACAGCAAACACACAGTGGGGAGTCTAAGTGAGAAACAAATATGTAATGTAATGCATTCTTTATCTGTTCTCCATGGGGTCATTGTAGTTCTCAATGCATTATGTTCCACATGGAATCGCCACTTTTGGAGGGTCCAAAGATGGTTTCAAATGGTTTGCCCCAACAAATTGATATTTTGCTCTTTCTGACTTGGGGTGGGTTACCTAGTGTAAGACAGTCCCTTCGGGATTGGCAAAAGAAGTCTCTTAGAGGGCACTGCTGCTCCAACCTGAATTTTACTTAGTAGTGATTGGTTTCTTCACATCTGGGGAAGAACATGCCCTTTGACACCGGGTGGGAATCCAGCTCTGGCTGTTAACAGTGGGTGAGATTTCAAGAAGGCAGCTGAATGAAGGGGTTTGGAAGATAAGTAGGGATGTTGAGAGGGGTGGAAAGTTGAGACAGCTGATCAAGACCTGTGCCAAACAGCCATCCAAATCATTATAACCAGTGGCCACAGACGAAAGTAGGGAGAGAGAAAATGTTGAAAGACTGTCAAAGGCTGGACACATGGCTTCAGATGCCAGTTTAAGGCATTGACAAACACAGTCTCTGCAAGGCCACAGGATGATCAGAAGGGTGTGGAGTTCTAAGCAGGGTGGACTGTGGAAGGAAAGTAATGGGCCAGGGAGGTCAAGCTGGGGAAGGTCTTTGGATGGAGGCATCAAGACAAAATAAGGAGAAACATCCTTTTTAAGATAAGGGTAAGGAAGAACCACTTTTCTGAAAGACCCAATGCATTAGTGTTAGCCAGTTAAACAAACTTTGTACATGCAGCAGCAGCAGCCTTATTGTGTCCTTGTCATTTATGGAAACACTGCTGAATTCATTCCACTGCCTTGAATTCATTTAGTCCTCACAGAAACCCTGGGTGGTATGCAGTGTGATTCTCGTTTTGTGAGTGAGAAAAAAGCCTCCGAGAACTTAAGGCTCGGAAGCTACCAGAGTGTTTGCATTGAAATGCAGGTTTTACTGACTCCAAAGCCCACAGTTGTCAGAGCTGAAGACATTTGGAGACAGGTACAGTGTCAGACACATAATCCAGACCCGAAAGCTCCTAAGGGGAGGGGGAGACTTCTGGCACCAACACCCACGGTGACCTGTGGAGACGGAAGTTCCTGTGGTAGCCTCACACTAGCCCCTCCGAGGCCTACCTTACTTTCTCCTTCAATAACGATGACAGGCACAGCAGTGGCGGGCCAGCGGTGTTTGGCTGGCAGGGGCTTGTCACAATTCCACAGAACGATGATCTGAAAGGGACAGGGATCGTCAGACACCTGGCTTGGGTACTGCTATAGGCTCCCTTCTAAAAGGCTCTACTTGTAGAAATGAGCTGGTAAAAGTAAATTTCAAAGTGAGTCCACGCCCATACAAACTTCAGAACCGTAATCTTCAACAACCAGGGAGGGGACAGAAGAAATCTACAAAAGTTATTCCCCAAGACTAGGAGAAAGCTGAAAGAGAAAGCAGTAATCTCAAGGGCTGAGGAGATGGCTCAGGGGAGAAAGAGCTTGCTGTGCAAGTGTTCGATGTCCAGGACCCATGTAAATGCCAGGTGGGTGTGAATATTCACCTACAACCCTAGTCCCTAGCAGGCCGAGGATCCTTGTGGCAAGCTTGCTTGTTAGACTAGCTGAATCAGTAAGCTCTGGGTTGAAGAGACTCTGTCTTAACATACATGAAGGAGAACAATTGAGGAAGACACCCAATGTCATCCTCTGGCCTCCATATATATATATATATATGTACATGTGTGCATATGTACCTGCACACATGTATGAACCCTGATATACATGCAAACATATAGACACACACACACACACACACACACACACACACAGTAGCTTGAAGTTTGCCGGAACTTAATCAAGTGTTTCCTAACTTCTAATATCCTGTGGTGATGAGTGCAATAGCAACTGTGATCAAGTTAAATAAAAATGTATACTAAACATCTGAACATCTGCTATGAACTTGCTCTGCACCAGGCAATGTGGGCGACATAAAAGAATCTGAGAGAGAGGCACGATGAGCTCCTGCTTCGGATTCCTCTCAACAGTTGCTGGTTTTATGTGACTTTATCATTTCCAATAAAGGCAGTGAGTTCAAAAATGAACACTTCACTATGATGGGATTCTTTTCTCCTCTGTAAGCCATCTCATCTATACCAATCACAAGTTAAAAAATTAAGCAGTGTCAAGACGGCGGGAGCGATACTGATTTGGGAAACACTGTTACCGTGGATGTCATCCTTTGCTCTCTCCTGGCTGCTGTGAACGAAGAGTTGACACCTCCTGACACCAGCAAGTCTGTTTCCGCTCTTGGAATGCAGTGTTCTGTGTCCTGCCCATGGCCTTTTTTGGTATGACTTTTATCATTTTGATGTTTATAAATGAAATAAGGGCTAGGGAGGTTGCTCGTCAGTAAAGTGCTTGCCATACAAGTACATAAGATCAATCCCCGCCAACCATGTGAAAAGCCAGTATGGTAGTGTGTTCTTGTAATCCTAGTGCCGGGTGGGGCAGCAGAGACAGGCAGATCCCAGGAGCTTGCTGACCAGGCGGCCTGGTCTAATCAATGAGCTCCTGACCAGTGGGAGACCCTGTCTCAAAAAATAGGTAGACCGAACCTAAGGAACAACATCCTAGGTTCATCTCTGGTTTAAACACACATCTGCACGTGATTTTATAATTTCCAATAAAGGCAGTGAGTTAAAAAATGAACACTTCACTATGATTTGATTTATATATAGCTCCCCCAACCCCAAACATGCACACACATCCATACAAAACAAGAAAAAAAGAGGTAATGTGGCTTATACATTCTTTAGAGAATTTGTGTATGCGTGGGAGGGCACACTTTACATCAAGGCAAAGGTCATTCTGTAAACTGTACTTGTGCCAGGGTTTACTTTTTGAGAGTCCAAGGTAATGGAAAGAGAGTACCAAGGCCTGGCCAGTCACTAGAGTAACTGGGCACATTGCCTGAAGGGTCCTGGAAAGCCAGGTGTGGGGCAGGTACGAAACAAGGCTCTGGCCCATCAAGCTGCAGAGGACAAGCGTACTCACCTGGGCACAGTACTGGGACTTGGCTGCAGCCACGAGAAGCTTTAACACTGGCTGGGACTGAGAGACCAGGGGGGTCACAGCATGGATGACTGCAGTGAATTTGGAGGGGGGCTTTAAACCTGAAAGGGAATGAAGAGAAGAGCCTTTAAGGAAGCACCGAAAAGCAAGACTGAGGAAAAACTCCATGCTCCAGTGACTCACCCCGGAGGCAATGTCCATCCCCTCCAGTACATCTGTCCTCCATTTCTTACGTACTGACAGAACTGAAAAATGAGAGCTGCTATGTAACGACTAACCAGTCTAGAGACCTCTAGAAACTACGGCCCGGTGCTCATCTCCAGCTTCTTTGGAAATCCTTCTCTTCCCTTGGTGACACTTGTCATCTTCCTATTTTTAAGGTACCCAATATCTACCTGCCTATCTATGCACCTTGCTCTAGTCACTTACCTGCTACTAGGTTTTTACATAAGCACACTTTTTCCACCAGGGTGTCTGCATGTATCTGAATCTTAACTGAAGAGCTCTGTGTGATGAACAGGATTTCATTTAATAATGAGCATGTAGGAAAGGTTCAGAGAACAGTACCTAGCATCCCTCCAGGCTTGGCTCTCAGTTCTACCATCTTGGTGGCATTTAGAAACACTGCTTGACCCTCTGGGTTCCTTCAGCTATGAAACGCAGCTACTCGAAGAGTTTAGCCCGTTAATACACACTAAGCACTTAGAACAGGACTTAGCAAAGGGTGAGTGCTCAGTGCTAGCTGTTATCACCATCAGCATCCTCAACACTGTCTCCAGCATCATCAGAATCGCACTAAGGGAGCCTCCATATTCCAGGAATGGCTGCTTTGTGTAACACCACTGAGAGAAAAAGTATGGGAGACTGACTTCTGCCCAATGGGAGCTCAGTGTAGGAAAGGACAATGAATATGCAAATCAACCATTACCACCAAAGAGAAGCAAGAGGGCATCCCCCTAGGAGCCCTTCTACAAGAACTCAGAAATTACAAACAGGTTAAGAGCCTTTCAGAACTTCATTAGTTTAGACCCACTAATCTGGTACATTAGTAGCTTAGGTATAAACCAGCCACTGTGGGAACACCCCAGTTAGACTTTGATATAGGTAGGACGTAAGTTAGAATCTGAGTGTATATGTGAAACGATTATGCAAACGTTGTGCATGGAAAATTGTGCCATCCAATTAGCACTTTAATTGAACTTTAGAAAGAAAGTGAGTTTCTCATTCTCCTGAAGAACACTCAGGTAAGACGATACATACACTCGACTGAGGAAGCACTTTTTAACAATGGAAACCAGTCACTGCTTTTGGGTTTTTCAGTAATAGTTTAAGAAGCACCATGTGAATACTTCTAAGGGCCTAACTCTAAGGTGCACAGACCACAGAGCTCCACAAGAAACAGAAGGCTTCTTAACTATTGCCTGTGTCAGACAATGAGTTCTCACTAACCCACTGTGGACCATCCACTGAATTTCATATGGTCCTCCCAGTGTGTCCAGTTTACGTTAAAGGGTTATTCACTGCTGATGGATACTTTAGGCCCTGAACTTCAGTTCTACCTCACAGCTTTCAAATTAAATACATACAATTTAAAAAAGGTGAAAGTTGTTTTGGAGAACATTACTATGGAGTAGACAATCTTGAGACCTCATCATATCCGTTTGAAAGATGCTTACTGTCTCAGGTTTTCTAAAGTCTGCAACCCTGAGCTAACGTGTCCGTGATGCCACTAACACAAGAACAAGGGCACCAACTCTGGAAACGTCTGTGGAAGTAACACCAGCCTCTGCAGAGTGCTCACATCCTTCGCACCACTGAGATTCAGTTAAAAGCTGCTTGAGAGTACAGACTCTATCTAACGTGATCTTTATGTCAACCATCTAGCCTGGCATTAGCTCGGTGTAGGAGAGGAACATAATAAACATTGAAAGAATGAATAAATTTGTCTTTTTCACAAGTTTTTGGTTATTTCTTCTTTCTCTTTCTTAATTCAGGTCTTTCTAAATATATAATAAGAGAAGTGAGATTGTGAAAAAAAAATCAAGGAGATATTCACACACATTAATACCTGTATACACATATACACATACACATTATACTTAATCTGATGTCATGTTCAAAATGATCTATAATTTAAGAACATTTCACAACAAAGTAACTCTACCAAATGTACAGGTTAGCTGCTCAGATGAGAAAGAAGGCTTCCCTTCTTTCTGTTTTCCAATACTCTGCTGTATTCCCCAATCTTGACTATGAGTCTCTGCTGTAAAAGTGCTCAGCCAGCAGTCTCCACCCCAGGCTGCTGAGAAGAAGGACCCCTTCAGGGTCCTCAGAGGCAGCCTCCTCCAAGGATCCACTTACCTAAATTAGCATAGTAGTACGGGAAATCTCCCAGGTAAGAGGAATACTGTGGTAGGACGAACAATCCTCCAGGATGTTTGTTCCATATTAAACTGTTTCGTGATATGTGCTTGAATATTCTGTCCTGAATAATCTAGAAAACAAACCAGCATGTGGTCAGGGTGAGTCTGGGTGATATCTGGTAAAGGTCTTGCTCAATCCAAGTTTGGAGGTGATAATGGTTAAAAAGACACAACACACTCTACCTGTCCCTCCTTCAATTTTCTACTGGTAAAAAATGCGTGCTGGACAAAGCAGTGGGGAGCTCTGGAGGACCATATGAGGAAGAGATGAACTGTGACTCACAACGTTTCTCAAGTTCCATTTTAATCATAAAATTCTACTTTCTTAAAATTTTATCTTTATAATAATGGTCCTTGCTAGTTTCAAAGTACAGTGTATGGAAGAGTTCACATATTCCGGGTGGTGGGTTATCAATATATGGATCCAGATGTTACCAGCAAGATCTGTTCTGGGTGCACAGCAACATCAGTGTGGACCACGTGGAGGTGGATGTGAAGGCAAAAGAAGGCAGGTACATTCTCCACTCAGCTCTATTCCTTTAATTTGGGCCGGAGTTTTAAATTGCCTGTCATCAACATTCAATCCCTTTTCAAAGTCAGTTGCAGGACTTTGAATATTGGCCAGCTCAAGTTTTTCTGTATTTCAACTTCAGAAAGTAGTGAGTTAACAATTGCTCAAAATATCCTACAGAACAGGACAAGAACCACGGCATATGAAGACTAATAATTGTCAAGTTACTTCATTAGCTTCCTTGGACTTTGGGACCTTGCAGATCATTAAATTCTACATTTAGAGACAAACCTTCTCCCAACCTGAATCATTTGTCAGTTGAATGTGATTAGTCTACTTTAGGGCCTTCTCTCTGACTTTCAAACTCTTATAATAAAACTATCAACTCATTAAGATATGATGTGGCAAATAATTAACGTGATACAGAATATCATGTTTCCAGCACAAAATGTTTTTAAAAAAATCCTAGGGGCTTAGTTGAGAGATATGTGTTAACATTTATAAGGCCCTGTGTTTGACTCCCAATAATCAATCAAGCAATCCTTACATAACTTTTAGGGGTCTGAGGACATAAATCATCCTCTTGCAGGTCTCCATTTAAGAAAACGTGAAGTTAAGTATGGAATTCCAAGATTTGCTAAGTTATTAATGCCTCCATCCATCTCATTCCATGACAGAGAATGGGAGAGTAATCAAGTGAGCTCTACATATCTTTCAAACCTTCCCACTGAAAGGAAGCAGGGAAGAAATTGAGAAGAATATGTAATCTCAACTCAGCAATATCTGCGTTTTATCTTTCACTCGGATCAAAATTGCTCATTTTATATGGTTGGGTAACTTCCTGAGTTGACGGAGATTTTAGGAATCCAGCTACAATGCTGATATTTACTGTCTATGGTACAAAGGCATGGCTTGCCACGCTGTCATCCAGACAGCTATTGTGAGCACAGTGGCAGAGCTGGAAAGAGTTTTCACATGGCAAGCAATTCTCTGTATAACATTTATTCCATTTTTTTTCAACTCTTATACTTTCCAAATCCAGGCTATTAATTTCCTCTTATGGTGTTCCATTTAGAGCTCCTTTTGTTTTCTTTCTAAATTTATGTGCCTTTCAGCATGTGGTCACATAGATGATCTTGGCTATCAAGACACAGAATAAAGTGGCAATAGACAGCATTAGAAATCCAAGGTACACACAAACGACACAAAACCCAGAGATGTTACAAGTAGGTCGTCGTTTGCTCGGGTCTCGGAGAGGCATGCTTCCTACAGTAGTAGACTATCTTTTTGATTTAAAGTCACAGCACTGTTCTCTTCGAAAATTTCCAAATGTGACCATCAGTTACAGAACACTCTTGAAATACTAATAAGCATTTCACACTCTATTCAAATGGATCTTGACAAAAAGATAACCAGCATGAATGTGAATGCATAGCAAATGCTGAACTTGACTTTGACCAAGTGATGTGCCAAGATTCATCCTCTCCTTGGTGTTGAAATGATAAAGCATCACTAATACTCATGGCAACCTCTCAGAATGTAAGGTAATCTGACTAAATTCTTATATTTAAGATTTGATTTTGCCTTTAAAAAGAAAATTCTGCTGGGCCTCTATGAGTTCAAGGCCAGTGTGGTCTACAGAGCTAGTTCCAGGACAGCCAGGACTCTAGAGAGAAACCTGTCTTGAAAAAAATCATTTTTATGTTCATTTTCTAGATACAGGATACAGGCAATGTAGTTTTGTTTTTTTTATATATATATTTCCTCATGGTACTCATGGCTTATTTCTCTGAACTGACCAAAAACAGAGTAATTTTTCTATGCAAAGAAATGAAAATACCCCTAAATGAAATGCTTCCAGCTTCCGTATTGATTCTTTAGGACTTTGTTTTGGGTATGAGCACCATTAACGCTGTTTGAATGAGTGGCCAAATGAACTTCTAAAAAGCTCTTATATGTGTGTGTGTGTGTGTGTGTGTGTGTGTGTGTGTGTATCAACTTGCACTGTCAAAAGTTCGGAAGAGTTTGGATCTCATTCCACCAAGTAGAAATGTCATTTGTCAACCTCCTAACGTCTTAGTTCTCCCTGTCACTTCCCTGGACAGCTCTCAGGATTCCTGCAAGGCCCTTAGTGTTTACACTTTACTGCTGGGGAAGAAGACATCACAGTTAGACGCTGGACATTCCTTTGCTATTAATTAGCACGCACGCACACACACACACACACACACACACACACACACACACACACACACACTTTCTGCTAAGGTCCTCAATAAAGATAATACTTGCCAAGTGAATTTAAAGGGTAGAATGACAGGCTCTTGCCACCTTTTTTTTTTTTCCCTTCAAAATAACAGGTAGCTCCAGCTACTCTATTTGCTCTTTGCTTGTTCTTTGTTCAAATGATGCTGCCTAGGGCTGGAGAGATGGCTCAGTGGTTAAGAGCACTAACTGCTCTTCCAGAGGTCCTGAGTTCAAATCCCAGCAACCACATGGTAGCTCACAACCACCCATAATGAAATCTGGTGCCCTCTTCTGGCCTACAAGGACACATGTAGGCAGAACACTGTATACACAATAAATAAATAAGTAAATCTAAAAAAAAAAAAAGAATTAAATGTTAAAAGAAAAATGATGCTGCCTAACACACACACAAAGTGCCATCGCATGCCATGTGCTCACAGCTGAAGCCATCTTTGATTGACGTTAGTTCACTGAATTTTACAGTAAAATGATCAGCATGACAGCACTGTAGTTCCAATGTAGTCAGATAACCGAGGAACAAGCAAGGGAAACGTTATGAAACCCCCTCTGAAACAGGGCTTCATAAGCAGCCACAGGCTGTTGTGTCAGACGACATTACAATCCCATGCACGCCCTTGCTTTGCTTGTCGTGATTCTACGTTCCTGCGGTCCCATCCACGAAGGAACACTATCTCTGCAGCAGCTTGCCATTTCTCCCATTGCCATTTTTCAATCTGTATATGGAATGGAAACACCCAGCTCCAAAGAGCTTGATCCCACAATGCAGTGCTCAGGTTTGAAAGCTAACAGAATCCCAAGTATGACAGAGGGGGCCTGTGAAATGCACGACCTGTTCAGTCCTGGCTTTGGGGAGAGGGCGAGGAGTCTTCAATTGTGTCTAAGCACTACCTACAACCACAGAGCTGGCATTTTGGTTTGAACATGAAAGGTCCACCACAGGCTTGTGTGTTTGAATCCCTGGGCCCACCTGGGGATGCTGTTTCAGAAGGATGGAGAGAGAACCTTTGAGAAGTAAAGCATTGCCAGACAAAGAAAGTAAGGGTGGGTTCTGAGGTCTGATAACCAAGTCCCACTTCCCATCCGTCCACTTTCTACTTCTTAACTACAGATAAAAACAGGACCAGTTTTCTCATACTCATATTGCCCTTGCCATAATGGACAAGAGTCCACCTGAAACTGTGAGCCTGAATCATTCCGCCCTCCCTTAAGTTCCTTCCTGTCAGGTCTTTGTTCATAGCAATGAGCAAAGTTACTACTGGGAATTCTCCAAAGACTGGTAATTCCATTCTCAGGGCCTAAACTATAGTCGGTAAGGAAGAAGTGCCATAGAGTCTAAGTGTAGACAAACTAGGCAAATGAGCCTCCAGTCTATGTTGCCTAGAGTTCACTTGAACTCTCATCCTTGGCAGGGCCAAGACTAATCAAGAGACTTAATGTGTCTGAGTGCTAGGCCAACGTGCACCTCTGACATGTGACCCCTGAGTTCACTTCATGAGGACATAAGCTTTGCTGCTTTGTGTATAAGGACGGCATTTCCTTTACCTCCTCTGCTTTTCTGTTCGTGCTGACTCCTAGGGTAATGCAAGCTCTGAATTAAGCTAGGAAAACAAGTGTTATCTCCCTTGCAATTTGGCTGAGAGGTCAGATTGTTACAATCCAATCTTGGAATGATATAGAGAGATTTGACAGCTGCTATAAATTTGAATGAAGTATATGGTTTTAGTGTTTTTTTAAAAAAAAAAAAACAAAAAATAAAACAGTCGTGTTGCTAAAGAATTGTGTGGCTTAGATCCAATGGGAAGAAAGCCTTTCCAGGCTTAAAGATGAAAACAGTTCATTGTAAGATTCTATTGTGATGAATGTAACACATCCAAGCTGTTATTGCAGGAGAATGGAGCTCTGTTAACTTAATAGACAAGAAACTGGATCCACACAGTAACTCACCACAAAAGAAGTATAATTAATGAGATAGGATCTTTTGCCTGGCAAATTAGCAATGTTGCATGTGTGTTATATTTTAATTATAATCCTGAAGGCACAAGAACACAGCAAAGGAGGGTCTCTCCAAGACAGCTTGCGAGAGTCGAGGTTGGAAGCAACCATTTACCACACTGGCTCTCCTGTCGTAGGCAATGAGAGGTGTCATTTAACACAGTTTTCTTTCTTATATAGACTGCGTTATTCTGAAATATCAAGAGAACATATTAGTCACTCAAGTAAGATTCTTTGTGGCAAATTAACAAAGACAAAAGAGAAAAATAAATTCAGTTTCAAATAATCTCCTGCTTAGAGAGGGGACAGCTAAGGAATGAAAGGGTGACTCAGTGGTCAGGAGGGCTTACAGAGGACCCAGGTTCAGTTCCCAGAACCCACAGAACAGCTCACAGTTATCTGAACGCAGTTCCAGGGGATCCAACACCCTGTACTCGCCTCTGAAAGCACTGAGTGCATGTGCTCCACGTATACACACACAGGCAAAGCATTCCTACACACAAAAAGTAAAATACATAAATCTTTAAAGGACGACACAGCTAGCATTTTATATTTCCTCTTAGGAATGTTTCTCCCTAAATGTGAATGAGTTTGTATTATTTTGACCAAAATGAAGGATGGCCCACACTGTTTGAATTACTTCCTAATCTGTTTTTAAAAAAACAGCATGAACATTTTCTTATACCAATAAATATATGTCCTTACTACATTTGGTGTCCATATAATATTTCTCAATGCAGATGCATCACAATTGGTCAACCTGTTCCCAACTACCTGACTGAGCATGCGCAATGCTGTAACTAAAATAAACACTACCCTCTATGCCGCTTACAGCTTTCTTCATTAGGTCATTACCTGTTTAGGAAAATTGCAACAGGGAGAAGTGCAGGGTGAAAATTATGCTTTCTTCTAAAGGTTTTTGCCTCTCCAGAAGGGCTCAAACTGGATAGCCATTATCCATTCTAATGTGAGAGTCTTTCTCCTAAAAACTCATTAAGTCAAACCACTGTGTGGAGATTCTCTATACACATCTGCCCTCATGTATGTATATGTATTTATATGATGTATATGTACATATATACACATTACTGAAAAATTAGGAGTTTTTCTGTAATGAGTCTTCTTCTGACCCAGCAGCCAGCTCCCAAATAATGACATGGAGACTTATTATTATGAAAGCTCAGCCTATAGCTTAGGCTTGTTCCTAATTAGCTCTTATAATTTAAATCAACCCATTTCTATAATCTACATTTTGTCATGTGGTTTTTTTTTTACCTTTCTTTCATTCTGTATGTCCGACTCCCTCCACGTCTTACTGGCATCTCTCTCACACCTCGATTAACGCCTACTTCCTCTCTGTGCCGGAAGTCCAACCTATACCTTTGCTTAGCTATTGGTTCTTTTGCTCTTTATTAAACCAATCACAGCAATATATCTTCACACAATGTACAAATACCCCCACAACATTTTTTCCTTTTAATAATATCGAAAATTCTTCATTTCATTTCACACCGTAATCCAGAATGTTTGTAAAAGGATGTACTTCATCAGGTTTTGGAAAACGAGGTGCCTAAATCATCCTAATCTGAAACTATAAGTATTTCTGTTTGTTTTTGATAAGGTCTCACTCTATTCCAGGCTAGTTGGGAACTTTGGCATTTTTCTCATTTATTTGTCAGAGTTTACATGTCAAAGTGATTAACTTTTTCCTAGCCTCACATTAACTATGAACCTTTGCCCCAAGTCTTGCATTTTCTTTATGGTGTCTCCTTCTATACAGAAGTTTTAATGATTTTTATACTCACATTTAATAGTGTTTTATGCCCAGGATCATGCTCAGAATAGCTTCTTTAACTTAAAATTAAGCAGCTATACCCAACTCTATCATTATATATATCTCATCCATTTTATTATCTTTTTTCTTCACATGCCTATGTGAGTGGAGAGTGCAGACCTGTGTGGAGGCCTGTGTGCAGGTCAGAGGTTGACACGTCAGGTCGTCTTCCTTGGTCTCTCTCCACCTTAGTTTCTGAGACAAGGTCTCTCACTGAAGCTTGTAGCTTTGGCTAGAATGACTGGGCATCAAGCCCCTGGGATCTGTCTGTCACTGCCCCCACCAGCATTGGGGTCACAGGCCCATGTCACTCCAGCTGGCTTTTACAGCCAACACTTTTATATTATCTACCCACTATTATATTAACAAATTTAACTTATTCAGACTCAAATAACATAACTCATATCTTCTCTCATTTGAAAAGCTGGATCAAAGCTGTCTTAATTATGATGGCTTTATAATGTGTGCTAATTAAACCGTGGAAATAAATGATCTCTACTGCTTTTCAATAATGCGAGGCTGTGTTAAGGCATTTATTCTTCACACTAAAGCTCAGAGTCATTTTTGTTATCATTTTTTAGGACTTTGATGTGCAGATTGAGGAAAACTGCTATCTTGACAATCGAGTCCCCCATGTGCTCAACTTTTCTTTATGTCCCCCAATTTCTTCTGTCATTTTCATCAAATAAAAATAAAACAATATTTTTTTTCAAGTTTATAAACACACAGTAATTTAGCAAAACATATTATGACCTTAGTAATGCCTCAACTCTTCGGTTCAGTAATCTCATTTCATGGACACTATCCTAAAAGAATAGGCAGGGATGGAGCCCCAAATGCATGCAGAAAACTGGCTAAGGCACTGCATACATTCCTAGTCATCTACACAGACAGCAGTAATTACAGACAGTGTTCACAGCGACCTGCACCAGATGGGGAGATAAGCAGAGGCTTACCACAGGATGGTATTAGGATGAAGACAGATTAAAAACACAGTCTGAGTGTACAGAAGGACAGAGGATAAAAAGGCTAGCATATACCCGAAGATGTACCAAGTAGTACAACAGAACACTCTGGAAAGAGTAACTAAAAGCATGAGAAAACAACTCACAAGAAAGAAAAAAAAAAGGAGAAAAAGGCTACCCTTTCAATACAGATCATGATTAAAAGCCAGCTGACTAAAGAGTAAAAACAGTTTGATGTAAAACAATAACTATGAATGCACTAAAAATATTTGTGTATGTATACATACATAATAAATTAAAAGGCAAAATGCTCTTTCTAAATGCAGCCAGCAGAGACGCCACGGCTCTTTCAAATGCAGACCCTGAGACTATGGAACACAAAGAGAACAGAATGAATATGACAAGCTGAGGGGGAATGTTTAGGACAAAAGTCAAAGGGTTAATATTTTAAATATTATAAACTTCTAAAATATAGAAGTATCAACAACACTGTGGCAATTTCTCTGGTTTATCTGTGGGCTTCCTGAGCAAGAGACAGATGAAATTCAGTTAGTTTAGCTAACACTCTAAGGAGTAGGATGTTAGAAAATGATTTATTATTTTTAAAGAAAAAAACCCTCTAGTCTGACCAAAAAACAAAAGCAAATAGGAATTCAAAATAACCAGAACAGGCCTCCTGTTTGCCTAGCTTGAGGATGTGCACCAGGCACGTGCATGGGACATCCTGGTGATGTGTTGCCTAGGGCTGAGATCTGGAGACGAGGTGAGGCCGGCATGGAAAAATCCCCACTGCGCTTTGACCAGCACTGACTCCAGTCCCCACCACAGCAAGAACACTATCATGGGGACCAAACAGGTGACTTCAGTTTCTACCACATTACTTAGGTGGCTTGTGTTTACTCAAGATTATATTCGCTTTCAGAGTGATCACTAACTGCCAAAGGAAATCCTCCCCAAGTGTGTAATAAATTGCCCCGCCCCATTCTGTCAGCACCTGGGTCACCTCAGGGGACTGATCACTCCCCTTCCCACAGGCCTGGGACTCATGAGTGTGCAACTTTCTGTCCTCTCTTAGCTCTTTGCACTGCTCAGTGTAGCCTTGGGCCATTGCTATCTGCTCTGCTTCCTGTGGTTTTAATCATTTCCATGATTTTCTATTTTTCTCCTGCTTTAAAGAAGGAGATTTAAGGGAATGAGAATATGGCTTAGTGGCAGAGTGCCTTCTCAACACAAACAGGCTCTATGTTCAATTCCTAATCACACACACGCATGCGCACGCACACACACACACACACACACACACACACACACACACACACACACACACACGCATGCAGAGTAAAGCAACTTGAAGATAACTATCCACTCACCTGTCTAAGTTTCTATTTTTATAAAGGTTAACACTTCCTACATCAGCTGGATATAGTGATAGCAATGGTTTTCTCCTTACCATAACCTTACAATATGAGATGCTGGTTGGTTAGGTTGTATGTGTCTCCAGAATCAATTTTGCTGTCTCTTCAAATGCTAGGTACTACAGTGGTGGCCAAACTGTTCATATTTTTAGAATGGTAGAGGATACTTCCCTTACTTGGTCATTATCTTTTTTGCTAAATGTACACCAGAAATATGTCTTTAAAGGATGCCATTGAGCTTGAGTGACAGGAAGACAGTCATTACCCACATATCTCTAAAATTATGTCAGACAAAGCCAATCCCTTTGTCCAGAGCACAACTTCTCTCCATGTCCCTTGACAAAGCCAATCCCTTTGTCCAGAGCACAACTTCTCTCCATGTCCCTTCTGCTCCGAGAATCTGTCAGGAATGAAGGCATTTGCTTGGGAACGGCCAAGCAGACGGGGGAGGGGAGGGGCAGTCACCAACATGTTCAAGGGCAGAAAATTTGGTCTTGTCCCATTTGACCAACTGCACAACCCAATAGCCAAAGAGAGGTTGAGGAAAAAGGATTATTACTCCAGCTCCTGAGCCACGTGGTCTCACTTACCTCTAGTGTAGTTAATACAATCTTCTCAACTGAAGAAAAATAAGCCTCCCACAAGAACTGTGTCTGCTGTCTAAGTGCTAGGATTTTATCCTGATGAATAGACCTGATTGTAGAAGGAATCTGGAACAGAAGGGAACACACAGTAATTATAACTGTACAACAGAGATGTGCTCCATCAAAACAACCCAGTGCGTTCCACTTTAATTCTTCAGAGCCTCCATTCTCCAGCAAAAGGTCTATTAAAAATCACCAACCACTAGGTAGAAATGCCCCCCCAAGAAACAGGAGAACAAACAGGGGGTCTAGAGAAGCAGCCTGAAAGGCATTCAAAGGCGTGGGCATTATGCACTGGCTTAGTCCTAAGATTCCATAGTAGCCAGTCAGTTGCAAAGGGGACTCCCAGAGTCACAAGTTCTGCCTCCTCCTCAAGTCCAAAAAATCGCTGGCCCTGAAACAGACAGTCATTTTTTTTCTAAGAAGTAGATATAGGCCTGGGGGAAAGAAAAGAAAAAGTTTTCTAAGAAGTGTCACTCCAGGAACCGTAAAGTATCTATAAATGTGTATTTCTAGAGCTGGTTCAGGAGCCTCCCCATTCAATACAAACAGATTTAGCCATGTCTACACAGCCTTCCTCTAGCCTTTTTTTGAACTTTTGTACAGCCGACAGGGCTCTCCTCTTGGCTCCAGCTCTTACCCCAATCTCACCGGACCTCCCAGACACTGTGTGTGTTTCTTCACAGGGTGTTCAATACCAAGTTAGGTAATTCTGAAGGAAGGCCTTTCTTGCTGTTCATACATATGTTGTGGCTAAGAGAATAGTCCTTATGCTAGCTATTCAAGAAGTAAGAGCCTAATTGAACACGGCCACCTGACGCTATCATCAGGATATTGTTATTTTTAATAGCAGCATAGCTTGATAGCGCAGTACAGGTGTTAACGGAACCAATGTGACATTCTGGCTCTACCACTTACTAGATGTGCTTTCTTGGATGAGTTAGTTGCTCTCTCCAATTATTCATTTATAATATGATGTGGTGGTTAGAATAAAGATTATGTATTATGATGGTTTATTATTACTATTATTCTTGTTGGCACAGGGAGTTGCTGTTCCAAGCTGGACCAACTGATACTATGCCAAGCTGGGCCAGTTGTTTCCTGTCTGCCTGTTAATCTGCCCTGATAGTTCCTTTATTTTTTTTTTACCCCCCTGGTAGTTCTAAGATGCACTCCTCGGATTTCCGGTTAAGTTTCCTAGGCTTGCTCCCTCATTTCAACTACAGTTCAAGGTCTATTCCATTTATGTAATCTGTACTCTTAGGAGATTCTTTGTGATTATCAGCTGCCCTGTCATGCTCACCTTTCTGCATGCTTGCCTCCCTACTGTGTGATGAATCAGGCAGATATGGGAACCTGGGCTAGATGAGGAATGCTCTGCCAACCACATTAATAGGAATGTTACCCCAAGTATAGGACTATAGTATATCTGAGTTCACCTTAGAGAAGAAGGAGATGATGTACACTGTTAACACTCAAGACTGCCCCTAGAAGAAGCAATGAAAGTTCCCCCACAGTAAGATGGAAGGAGAAGCTGACTTGCTCTGTCAATAGACCAAACTAGGTACTAAATCTGTGCTTTGAAGGGACCATAATACTGCAAGAAATATGATGGCAGCAGGTAAAGTTGAAACACTGGCAGGCTCAAGGTCAAGTGGAAATAAAATATCCTTAGAGGAGATAAACCATTCATGACATAGATCCTTGATAAGTCAAGAAAATTTATTTTTATTTACTCACTGAGAAAATGACCTAGATTTGCCAAGGGAGAAATTAGAAAAAAACTTATCCTCAATTTTCATAAGCATGCCCTTTTAAATGTCAATGGCATTCTCTAAGTCATACAGGTTGGCGTGGCTGTTTTTATCATGGCCATGAGAACTAATCCATTAGGAAAATGCCAAAAGCTATCACTGCTGCATTTCCTCCAGAAAAGTCCAGTCCAGGTGCTTCTGCAGGGAGGAAGGACATGTCACGGGCTCAGCCACTAGTACAGCCCCTTCGCTTCCATGGCTGCTTCATGTCTTCAGTACTTGCAGAGCTCTGTGTTCCAACCACTTATTGTGTGGGACTGAAGTGTCTCCCAGCGCTCTGCCAAGTGCTCTGGAGGACAATTCCAAGTGATTGGCAGGATGGGGTTCCAAGTTCTAATGGCATTTGGCTATCCGTTATTAATCTGCTTGTCCTCAGAGACAGGTATGGGAAAGTGATAAATTAATTCCAATTTGGACGGAACGGTCTGGAAGTTGTAGAGCTCAATGAAGTCCTAATAAAAGGTTACGTATGGCAACAAAACTAATAGGATCTACCAAAATAGAGAGAGGAAAGCCACAGCATGCTTCTCAGTGACAGGATGACAAGGACATGTGCAAACAAAAACACCAGAGTTGTTCTAAAACAGGAAATGAAAAATTGTAACATAACAAAAACCATTTCCCAGAGCATACATTTGGGCTCTGTGCCAACTCTTTAAAACCATTGTTAACAACAGCACAGTCACTGTTCAATATGGAGGCAGCTGTGTAAAAACAGATTGCAGATGAGGAGGAAAAGTACGAGAAAATGTGGGCACAGGGGTGTGAAAAATACAATCTTTAGAATCAAGTAAAAAAGTGACTTCAAAAGGTGAAATATCCATCAACTTTGGTGAAGAGATAGACACTGGACAACCACATTTAAGTGTCATGCAAAGCTTTCCACCCCTCAAGACAAGCTCCAACTTGCTCACAGCAAGGGTGCCTTGGTACATGAATGGAGAACACGACTGGTATTTGTCATATCCAAAGTTTCCTTTAAAATGAGCATGTATTATTAAAACAGCATAAAAGGAAGGTCAAAGGCAGTGTGGGAAAGCACCACATACCTCATTTTGAGTGAATGACTCAGACATCTACTATCCCTACATGGTGAGGGCTTTTTCTCACTGTCTTGGAGGATGTCCCTATTGAATTATACCAGCAATAGTTACTACAAATATTAGCTTTTCATAAGATGCCCAAACACCTTTTTCAGTGAGCACCTATGAAATTATGTTTTGTTTAGAACAGAATGGCCTAACTCCAATGAACAGGTTCATCATTTTCAGAGTACACATTCCTCCAGCTTTGTGCTGAGGTTCCCAAAGCGCCAAGATCGCAGACCTGAGAACCACATGAAAGGAATGTTCTAGAGCTGTCGTGACCTAGGTTTGAATAGTCCCACAGTGCTCTCCATTAGAGGGTGCATTATCTGTGACTTTCAGAAGATCACTGTATTCTCTCACCAGTCCATTAGCAGAGCAGCCAGGAGCACAGAGGAAAAATCAAAAGCACAGTTAGAAACTCTATTTTATGGCTATCAATTAGTTTTGTTTTTTAAAGCAAGAACATTAGAGATAATATTTCTGCAAAAACGTGTGGAGGTTTAAAGATAAAGTGTCTAATGCCATGAGAGACAAACATTAACTGAGCTATGAGAGTGTGCGGCAGCTTACTGGGAACCTCTAACACGACTGCAGGGGGCTTGGAAATCCTCACAGAGTCTTGTAGCCCTTGCATTTCTCTGTGCAGGTTGAGTTCCCTTCCCTGGAGCAACTGCAACTTTTATTAGGGACCCTTCTTTTAAATATTCACCTGAGTGACAGCCCTCCTGTAGGAACTCAGGGTGGGGCACTGCAGTAGTGGTAACCCTGGACATAGCAACCAACCGTAGACCTCGTGTGTTCTGGAGTTAACCAGAAATGGATACAGGAATGGAGGCACGGGATCTGAGGGGGTGTCAAGTCTAACAATGTTGGTGCTGAAGCTGAAGGGACTCCTCCACCTCTCCTCACTCAGCGAAGCTCATGCATTTTATCAGCAACAGCTACTTCCCAGAATATATTCTGTGGACCTGGACAGATTTTTGTGTTGGAAAGTGAACAATATCATATTAAACGACTTCATATTCACCATGACACAGGCAATTTTCTCCTGATAAAATTTCTTTTTATGGAGCTGACCTTTTGGATTCATCTTCTTTGAAAGTTTGGATGGGGGCAGCAATAATCGGCTGCTCTGCCGAAGGCCACAGCCCCTTCCTTACCTGTAATAACAATCTCTCATCGCCGATGACGGCAGCTTGGTTCCAATTAATCACTTCGGAGAATGGCAACTCCCATCCATTGCTGAGCATTACAGGGACACAGGCAGCCTGAGCAAAGGAAGGATTTCGTGAGTGTGAGGACAGTGACAGCACGAACCGTGCCAATCAGGAAAAGAATCAGTACAAATTCAATTACTGACATTGCTTACGTGACCTGGGTCCTGGGCTGCTCAGGCCAGAAAGAAAGTAAGTGGTTCGGAATTACCAAATCACATGGGATTGTAAGCATCCAGACCAGACTTGAAGGTTTTCAAATCTTGCCTTAGCATGATAATATACCTCTTCTATTCTAGTACAGAAGGTTTGGCTGACCTTACCTCCATGGAGATCACTGGCCTTGTTGCAGGAGTTTTAGTGATCAACAAAAGCTTTTACCAACGGAATCTGAGCATAAAACCAGCCTTGAATACCACAGTTTTGTCAATGTATGTGCTACACTTTCACTTCCGCCATGGTTCACCCCAACGTCATGAACTAAGAGAGAACAGAATGAGGCCCCGCCTTTCTGGGTAGCACTTTGTGGACTTCTCTACTGTAGTATCTAGCTTTCCTTTGCGCTATGCACATCTAACTCAAAACTCTGCTCCCTCCAGCATGGAGCATTGCAAAGTACAGCCATACCAGACTCTAGTCTGCACTGGGACCGAACAGGCAGGGCACATCAATAAACCAGAGACAAAATGGGGCTTCCAAGGAAGTCTTTATCCAAACCAGAGAGCCATTTGCTCCTTGAAACACCCATGAAGCTGCAAGAATGCTAGCATGCTTCTCAAAGCGCACAAAGCACCGTAGAATGCCCTGCCGTGAAGGGAACTCTTCAGCCTGAGGATCCGACAGGACTCAGAGTTAGCATGACTGGGTGAAGCCGCTATGCAACCCTCAAATACACAGATGCAGACAAAATGCAAATTATTGGGAGGACAGGAAGGAAGGATGAGAGAAGTAGTGAGCATATGTCGCCCTGCCATCCAAGAAGGCTGGCTGCAGCAGCAGCAGAAGGCATTTCTGCAGTAGGACTGAACGACAGAGAGACTCCCACACAGGCTTCCGAGATTCCTCCTGAGAGCTTTGGAACATCAGGGCAAGGAGGTCCCATTACTCTCAAGAGTTTAGAAGAATTCATCGCGGACCAAGATGAGGACCTAACCCATAATTTCATTTTGGGGGGAAATAACAACAATACCCCACTGTCAGTGTTCCTGAGATTGGCTTGCAGGACAAGAGGAGAGTCTCCTCTCCTAACTGAGGAGCTAGATTGGCAATCAGATCTGTCTGTCTACCCTCTGTCTGCAAATGTGTCCCTGATGAATCCAGTTCCTGGGTGGTGGGAACCATTTGATTGTCTCATGTCAGAAGGCAGGGAAGTCAATCTTCTTCCCAATTCTGATTCTTCAAACAGGTTCAGATTTTCTTGGGAATTTTTTTTTTTTTTTTTAGGTCCTCAGCAAAAGCCTTAGCTTCTTTTTGACTACTCTAGGAGAGTGAGAAAGTTGAAACCAGCTTGGCTTCACTCCTCAACCCAACGCTGGGAAGTTCCATAGTCTCTTACCTGCAAAGCCTCCAGGAATCTGAAGGACCCAAGCCTGCGACCACGAGGAACCAGACAGAAAGTGGCATTGTGCAGCATTTCCCGATAATCATATCTGAAACAACAAGAGGCATGGTGAGCAAGTGGAAATCCAAGAGGAAAACTGGATGGCTGAGGGTCATGGGGTGCATCCATTTACCCTGCATCTCTGACCCTAGGGAAGGGCCGCTCTCCCCTTTCCATTTGGGGGTGGAGAGTACAGATAGGATGATCGTAGTGTATAAAGCAAATAGGGTCTCTTTTGCAAACAGTTTATAAAGAACAGGTCTAATGGTCCTCATAACGACTTGTCTTGCTTGGCCTCTGTCCCCCAAGATCAGATGGGGAGGGGCAAGGTCTCATAATGTAGCCCTGGCTGGCCTAGAACTTGCTCTGCAGAGCAGGATGGCCTCAAACTTACAGAGATTCATCCACTTCTGCCTCCTGTGTGCTGGGATTAAACGTGTGCACCATGCAGCTCCCCCCTCCCCTGTGGAACAGTTTGCTCCCATAGGCAGGAGAAGCATCCCTGATGCATCTGCTTCCCCCTTAATGCCATGCCACTCAGCAACACTAAATGTTCTTGTTCTCTATTCCCCACACCATGCTATTAAAAGACACTTTGGAAACCTCCATCCTAAGCGCAAGCCAACATTTGTTTTCTCTTCAAACTGGAGTTTCCTCATTTAACCAAGAACATTCGGTGACTCCTGACAAATAGTGCTATGGTATAAGAATGGTTGCTTTGACTTTTGACAGAAAGATGGGGGGTGGGTGGGGAGGGGGTAGAAGAAAGCTAATATGCAGTGTGAGAAAGATCGACAACAAAGAAAGAAAAACAGTAGGGAAGCATTGGAAACTAGGATAGAGAATGGATGGTTATTCTTTTTACTCAAATGCCATTTAATAGTATTATACTGTTTTGTTTTTATTTGTTTGCTTGTGTTTTTGGAGGAGGGAGCACTCCAGACAAATTATAATACCATGAGTGTCACCCATCTCTTATTGTTAGTGAAATTTAGGAACACTAAAAAGCATTTAATTGTTTGAGGCTCCCACTTTATAGGTGTTTAATACCAAACACGTTCCTAAATCTGCAGCTTCAACTTCATGAGGAGTTTAAGAAAACTTGGGGAGCTAGAGATGCCTCGTGTCCTATAAAGGCTCTGAATCCTCCAGCCAAGATGAAAACGTTCTCATTTTTCAAGCACTTCCAATGCTGAGCAGACAGGTGTGACTCTGACAGTAGCATATGTCACCAGCATTTTCTAACTCTAATAGTCTAATTTAACCATAGCCTGAAGGCGCTGGATTCCTCCCTCTTCTTTTTTTGGGATATTGATATATACATTCATATTTTTAAAGTCCACATCTATTTTTATATTCTCATATAAACTAGGCATATGGGAGTAAGCCAATTTTCAATTATAAACCCGTCATTAAGAAGAGACATCATGCAAAGGACCATTTGCTTAAACAAGCATGTACAACTAATTTGCACAAGAAAAGGTCACTGTGAATAGATTAAGATTATCTCCATTGAGAGCAAAATAAAAAGCCCTTGCTGCATTAATTAAGCTGCAAAATAGACTTCAAAGTGGAAAGGATTTTTAAGAAGGATCAAATTTAGCTAAATAAAAATATTAAATTCTGATGGTAATGACATCCCTTTTTCCACCAAACACAGAAAAATAATTGACAAGTATCTCCAAATTCAAATGTTGATAATGTCTGAATTCTACCTAATAGGTAGAGAAGGGGGAAAGAATATACAGACACAAATTTATGTGTGAAACTTAAACCATTTTTTTTTAATATAGAAAGGTCGAATATACTTCAGACTACTGCAAGGTTTAACAGATACCCAGAATAGAAACCCCCGAGGGACCAGCACACAGTCCTACATCCTCATCATTAAACTGCTAAAAATGTAAAATCTTATTAGTGTCCCGGATTGTAACAAGTTTCAAAGTTTCCACTTGCAGAATTTACTTTATAGAACGTGTGGAAGGAAAAGAAGGGCAGAAAACTCCTGGGGAAAAGTCAAGTGACAGTTACACTGACTTTTAAATGACTGCACAGAAGCATTAGTTGCTGATGTAGCAAAGGAAGCCACATGACTGAAGCTGGAAGCCATTCATACATTGAGATGTGCAAAACACCCTTGAGCCAGTTAGCACCTGCTATGAGACAATGAACTTAACACGGGAGCTTTTGGGGTATCAGTTTTGTCATCGGAATTAGGAGGTGTGGCCTTGTTGGAGGATGTGTGTCACGGGGTGGTGGGCTTTGAGGTTTCAAAAGTCTCACATCAGGCCCAGTCTCTCCCTCCCCCATGCCGGATTGCTCCAATGCTTTGCTTGCCTTCTGCTGTGTTCAACACCAGGACGGTGATGGGCTCACCCCATGAATCTGTAGGCAAATCCCCAATTAAATGCTTACTTTTATAAGTTGCCTTGGTTATGGTGTCTCTCCATGGCAATAGAAAATTAACTGAGATGAATCTTTTCCATTCCAACTTTTAAGCATGCTCAGCCCTTTTGGATTCTATGGTCAATGAGTTCATATGGTCAAGGAGCTTCAGTTGAAGAGATAACAATACCCTCTAACTGGGCCAGCTACTGGTTTCAATTGGGGCGCTTCCTATTTTGGTATCCTTTACCTCCATCTCCTGTGATGCTCTTTTACTTAACTCAACCATTCATTTATTCATCTGTCCTTCTAAGAAACACTTCCACCATATTGTCGCTTTCAGACAGACACTATTCAGAGGTGGTTTATCTACCCAAGAATGATCTGACAAGAGATAAGATGTAAAATCTCCTAAAGGCATTCACGTCGCCAAAGAAAACTACAGCTATCACTCCAGTATGACACATAGGAATCCTCTGGAATTCTCCCCCCACCCCCAAACAAACATTTTACTAGTAAAAATTGAAAAAAAAAAAGTTTGATTTAGCTTTTTTGAAATAGTGCCAAAGGCATAAACAAAAGAGAGAAATGTCCATTTGGGAAAATCTGCCCAGCCTTAGATAACTGGCATCTGTTCCATGATCTGCTCCATTATACCTGTTTCCACCTCTGCCTACAAGAACTGAGACCTGAACCAGAGGAGACACACCCACACCCAACTCCTGCCAAGAAGGGAAAAGACAACCCATCGAAGCAGAGTAAACATTTTCACATCATACATCCAATAAGGAACTTTTGTCTAGAATATGTAAAGAACCCTTCTGACTCAACCAAAAGAGAATCCAATGTAAACATGGGCTAAGAATTTGAAAATGATATTTCCCCCAAAGAAAATGGATAAGGTGCCAAGAAGAGCACAGGAAGATACCAAACATCATTAGTCATTGGAGAAGTGGAAATCAAAACACAATGAGGCACCACTTGCTACCTGCTAGGTATTATTGAAGAAGAACGATGAGAACAAGCATTGATAAGGTGTGGAAAACAGGAACCCTTCCATGACGCTGGTAAGAAAGTGAGATGGTGAGGCTGCTTTGGGGACAATTTGGCAGTTCCTTCTCAAACTAAAAATGGACTTTCATATGACCCAGCACTTTGTACGTGGGCATTTATCCCAGAGAAATGAAGGCTTACTTTCACATGGAAAAACCGTCCACAAACGTGGACAGCAGTTTTAACTGTAATAGCCCTACAGTGGAAAGCGCAGAGATGTCCTTCAAAGCATGAAGGAGACAACAGACTGTGGCACAGACATAGCCTAGAACACTTCTCAAAAAATGAATCAAATAAAACGAAATGGGACAAATGACTCGCACATACAAGAACCCCAAGGATGTTAATGCTGAGCCCAAAGCCATTCTCTAAATGGTACACTCATTGCTCCGTTTTCATAACACTTGGGACAGCACGTAGTTACAAGGCTGGAGAACTGAGTAGTGCTATCGTTAGTCAGAGGTGGGGGGAGACAGGCAGGTAGGCTTGAGAGGTCAAGTGGGGGGACACTCTTCTAAAGTAGACCAGTTCTCCTGCTTAAGTCAGGAAATGCACAGCATGCTATCATCGCACATACCATAAAGACAAACACACTAACCTAAACAAGTTGGGAAGGAGATGTGATAACTGCTCTCTAAGAATTTCCACCTTTAATTGATAAACCGGTTTGCCATCAGGCATTACAGTCCCCACTCCAGAGGAAATGACGCAGGAGGTGTAAGAGTTTTCTTAAGTGGTGACAAAGAAATGTGCGATAAAAAGGACGTGACCTTGGATTTAACCTGGAAGCCAGTACCACTCAATAGCTATGATAATTTTCTTCCTAAAGTTGTCCTGAACAATATACGGGATATACCTTATTTAAGATGAGCTATGGAATAAGGCATATTTGAAGTTTTTGTCACCACACAGAATGCATTGTTTCTAGTAGTGAGTCAGTGTCACTGGCAAGAGGAGGGGTAAAGTGGTACCTACCATGCCACCAAGTGTTCTCCTAGCCAATAGTATCACCTGCATTATCTGGGAACTGCAGAGATCTCAAGATCACCCAGGCTCACTCAATCATGAACTCTGGGGAAAGAGCCCTGGATTCTACGTGAATTCGTTGTAATGCACAGTACATTTTGAGCAGCACAGGCCTGATAGTTAAGAACTTAGTAATCAAGAGCTCAGGGGTCAACCGCCAAACCCGGGGTTCAGATTCCAAGCTTGCTATATGCAAACGGGGTGATCTTAGGAAATGGTAATTTGCCTAGGCTCAGTTTCCTTGTTCATCCAAAGGGGATGACACTTCTAACCATGTTGATCAGATGACACATTTTAACTAAGGCACAGCACCTTATAAACAGTTCCGAAAATGATAACTATAATCACCACAGCTGAAGGGAGATGGTAGCTAATAGGAAACACAGGCAGTTGTAAACGAGGAAATCTGGGTTGAAGAACTGGGAGTTTGGATCGCCTGTGTGACCCCCATGCAAATCTCGTAGCTTCTGCGAGTCTCAAAGCTGTGAAGCGCAAATGAAATTATGTACATGCAGTCTAATCAGGAAAGCAGTATGCAATTGCAAGTTATTATGGCAAATTATATCAGAAGGGATGGAATAAACATTTTTTTAAACTACCAACAATAAAAAAAATAAAAATAAAAACAGATTTGCAGAGACAGCCAAGAGACAAATGTGAAGCAGATCCTTTAAAGAAACGAAACCAGAAGTGGTACATCTCAACACAGCAGCGGCGTGTAGTTTAAAGGCATTTTTCACATCAGAAGCTGTACAAGGAAGGATGCTACTGCTTCAGCTTGCAGTCTGCCTGGGGTTTCCACAGACCCACTGTCACAAAGCGCATTTACCAAACAATCCGGCTATTTTGCTAGCCACAGAGGACAGGGAAGAAGCCAGCCATGGGTCTCTAACCTCCAGACTCACATAGTTCCAATCTGCCCGAGGTGGTAGTTTGTTTCAACTATTTATTTATGAACTGGGCGAACATCTCCAGCTGGTCTGCTCCTGCCAGCCCCAATCCTTATATGTAATTACTCTTCCTCTGTTTACACCCAGGTTTGAGTCACATCTCTTATGAAAAGAATCAGAAGGAAAATGCTTGGGATGGTTGAAGTTCCACAGAGTGCCCCAGGATGAGGAAAATGAAATGCAGATCCATGCAGCAACATCTCTGTTCATGTGTGTGTGTGTGTGTGTGTGTGTGTGTGTGTGTTTTCTTCCATCCACTCAGCAAAAGTCAGGAGGATGCCTCTCACATGTTAGGCACCACTTAAGAAGCTCCTGGTACAGTGAAAAGACCGTAATTATCAGATAAGTCACTGGGGGTGGGGAGATGTTCATATGGAGGCATGGGCTGGTTTATGAAGAGAAGACAAGGCATGGCCACAGGTGGCATCAGTGAGGAAAGGGAGCACAGAGATCATGCCGATTTCCAGAACTTCTAGCTAAGTACTGACGGGGGAGCAAGAACTAGCAGGTACAGGGAGGCATTTCTAGGCTAGAGGTAGTCCACCAGGAACATGGGGTCCAAGGTGAGGGAGAACATACAATTTGGAGTAGGTCAGAAGGGGTTAAAGAGGCTGCTAGCTCAGGAGCGGGGCCTGATAGGATGCCCTTGCTTGCTCCCTCCTGGAACTCAGACATTATTCCATGAGGGTGAGACTGAGTCACTGAAGAGCTCAAGAATGACACGATCCCCAAAGTGCCCCAGGACCATACCGCTCAGTCTCACAGGCAGAGCTGAAAAAACTGTAAATGCAAGTCAGTGCTGGGACTACAGCACCAGTCTCCCAACTCCAGGGTCCTGATTCTAAAGCCATTTTCTCATCACTACACAATGCCGCTTCTGGCCAGCCCACATAACATGTGGTGTCTGAAGACATATGATTCTTATGAAGACAATTGGTAAGCTGTTCAGTGCATCTCTGGACCCCTGGACAAGCACCTGCCACTTACTGGGCCTTCTCCCCAAAACTTCACCCCAGCTCACTATTAGCTTGTTGCTTCTTTCTCTTCCTACATCCAGATTTAATGCTTAAAATTTCAATTACTCTTGAGGGGGGAAAAATGAAAGGTCAGGACATGGGACAATAAGAAATTGATCCCTGGCACACATTTGAACTGAGAAACACTTAGTAGGAGTAAGAAAATGGGTCCAGCTGGCCACTGTGCTGAGTTCTCTTGAAAACACATGCCATGGAAAAGTACATATGGCAGAGGAAAGTATGGGGTCCAGCGATTCTACAGCATTCATTGGGTTTGTGGAATCTTTGTCTGTCTGACATGTCCTTACAGGTCTTGTGCACATAACTGAGCTGCTTTACATACATGTCAATCAGTTACCCAAAGACCTAGAACTGCACACTAAGTGTGACCGATCAGCGTAGCGATAGCCTTAGGGGTAATCAGCAACACAACACCCTTGCAGTAGCAGCTGCTACTTAAAGGTGGTGCCGTTCCCTGCACTGAACTTTCAATGGGCAACCAACCAGTCATGGCAAGAATTAGGAATTCCTCCCTTTGCCGTCTCTGGTGTGAGACCGCCAATTCTAGGCTGTCCATGGCAGACAGGGATGCTTGTATGAAACGAAGGACAGACACTTACATTCATCTTTTCATATTTCCTGGCTTCTAGACAAGACAGTTTTCTTTCTATGTCAATTTAAAATCTATTTCAATACAGAAACAGGAGGAGGAGGTGGGGGGAGCATTCTATGGGCCAAGGCCCCTGTGAGAGGCACTAACTCTCAGAAGTATCATCATACGATCGCCAAGGACGTAGGTTTGACACACAGGCAGATACAGTGACATCTGTCTTTTACCACAGAAGAAAGAGGACGGGGATGGCTGGCATCAAATATGCTCTTGAACACACTGGGTCATCATCCCTATGGTTTCTAATCTTGCCCACAGCATCACCACTGACAGTTCAGAACTATAAAGTGGTGATCGTTATTCACACACATTAACAAACACAGCATACACTGAGCATATCGTGTACTTCCAAAAGGGGAGAATACCATCCTGATGGTACAAGCCTTTAACCCCAGCACTCGGGATAGCAGAGGTAGGCAGATCTACTATAGCTAGCTCCACAACAGTGAGGACTACAGAGAGACCTTGTCTCAAAAAACCATCCTGGTTCCTGCTAGTCAAACGGCAGCTCAATGGATATTATAGAAACCCATGAATAAATGCAATGACTGTTAGTGACAGTAACCATACTACTAATAACCCCACTGATTAAACTTTCCTGAGAGCGGGGTATCACACAGTCTACACTCTCTCCCTTGTATTTCATCGTTATAAGCACCATGAGGAGTAGGTGTGACTACTGTTCCCCTTTCACGGGTGATGACGCAGAAAGGCTTTGTGGCGTCTGTGTAAGGAAAGCCGTGTTTGCAGTGTGTTCTACAGTCTCTCGGAGCTTTTCCTAGACAAGGGAGAGACACAGAGGTAGCAAAGGTGAAGACAGGGATTTGTAACACACTGCGCCCTGCGACATTAATCCGGGGGAGCTCTCAGGAGGACACAGGTCTTGCATGCCCTCTTTTATACCCTCCGTGCCAGATTTCAAAACTATTCTGAGAGGAATGCAGTCCTCAGGCATGTGAATCAAAATTCTCTGGCTAGAAATGAAGTGTTTCAGACAGGGGCTAAATAAAGGGTTACCTGGGTACAGAGGGAAGAGGAGACACTGGCAAAAAAACAAACAAACAAACAAAAAAAAACACCCGCTATAACAATGGCCTCGATGGATAAATGGTCCAGAAGAGATATATAGCAGGCCACTCAGCAAAGGAGAAGGCCAAGGTCATTATCTTACCATTAGCTTTTCCCTAGGTGTCGTGCCACAGGAGATGGCCAAGTGGAACAGGGCCAGAAATGTGGAGTGAAGGCTAGGAAGATCTGGACAGGACAGGCAGCACAGAGTGTGTATTCTGAGGAGAGCTTCACCCTGGTTGACAGGAGTGAGGATGACGGGGATCTGGAAGTGAACACTTCAGGCTTTCCTGTCTTTCTGCCTAACTTCCACTCCTGATGTCTAGAGTCAGTCCCTGAGACCACCCATGTCCTGGAGCCTGTCTTGACTCTACTGCTCACTCTACTAAGTTGCTCATTTTTACCCCTTCCTTCCCTCAGGCTTCAAGAGTCAGGGCTTAGGTCTTACTATCTCTTGGTCCACAATCTACCTACCTATGGCCAGCATTCACCAGCTTACACTGTGTTGTATAGGGGACTATGAAAGAAAGGTGAACATGAAGTGATGTAAGTCTTCATTATGACAAGCTCAACTTCAGCCAATAAGCATATATCCAACTCTTGATCACACCAAGCCTGCCTGAGGTGATGTTCCAATTTCAATGGGACTCAGAACAAAACAAAACAGAAATCAATCTTTTATTCTTGGTTTCCCTTTTGTACATTTAAAACCCCATTTTCTCTGTCTTTATTTCTAAAGGTCTGGCAACTTGTTAAAAAGTTATCTTCTCCTTGAACAGTGATGAGAATTGGAAATTTGTGCTTCACCAGGCCTGATAAATAGCATTATGTGAAGATCATGTCAAATGTATGCACAGCGGTGCTCTCACTGAACACTCTCCTGCCCTTCCTCCATGCCTGAGCTGAGGAGAACAATTGCAGACCCTCCTGATGGCTTCTCCAATGACAAACACTGACTCGGTCCAAAAGCAAAGGCTTTCCACCCACAGAAGGATCGGACTCACTCTAATGTTCTAAGCACTTCTCTTTTTGATTTAAGAAAAAGACCTCTTTTCCTCCCTGACTATCCCTGTCTGATGAGGCAAATGGTTGGAATTCCTGATGGGCTTTGCTCATAGCCAGGGAAGGCATGGATGGAGACAGAGACTGTCTGAGACACCGCACTCTCTGTCAGTGCTTAAACCTCTGTCTGATCCCTGCACTTAAGTGATTACAAAACCTTGAGACAAGGCCCTGGTTTTGATAACCACACCTTCCCATCTTCTCTCCCACTATCACCAAAACTGGGTTTTAATTTTTGACTTAGAATAACTCAGGAATAACTCAGTCCTCGGCCTTTGACATTGACTGTGTAAACAAGACCTTGGAATTACACCTATTAATATGTTAAGTACTACAGAAATCTAGGGTACTCAAATGTAAGATGTAAGTTTCACCAAAGAAGATGTCAATAGAAAGTGTGATTTCCCCCCTTTGGTGTGTGGGAGTGAACAGACATACAAATGCAGGGGTGTGGCCAAGTGACATAAAATATTTATGCCATGGTTAAAAAAAAATGAATGTTACATATTGATGATGTACGGGACCACCGTTGTATGACAGCTGAGTTCTTAGGGACTGGGAAGGTTGAGAAGTCTAGATTCTACGATTTCTTTAGGCAGAAACACAATATTACTTTGGGGGAGACAGTCTATGGAGGTGAGTCACCTCTTCTTCCTCCAGCTGGCTATACTTTCCACAGTCCTCTGGAGAAGCTGCTAAAGAGATGTCTCATTCCGAAACAGGGCTGTGGAACAAAGAAAATAGATGCATCTGACTGGAGAGAGGTAGAGCAGATGATCCTGAGGATGCCTTTGTGCCCTGGCATCGATGGATGTTAAGGTTTGAACAGGCTCATGTGTTTAAAAAAACTGGTTCCCAGCTAGTGGTGCTACTTTTGTAAAACAGTGAAAAGTTTGGAAGTGGGAGCCCTATAGAGGAACTGCATCACCGAGGGAGGGCATGCTTCAGAAGGTCACATCTTACCCTGACCTTGTCCTGTCTCTCACTGCTTTCTGTTTACCAGGATCTGAGCAGATTCACATCCCCCAAATGCTCCCACCTTCCCATAAACCCGATCAATAGGGCTAAGGATTGTAGACTGAAATCTCTGATACTGCTAAATATCAGAATTAAGCTAAAATAAAGAATTCCTTTTTGGGGGCCTAGAGAGATGGCTCAGTGGCTGAAAGCTCATCCACATGGAGGCTTACAACTGCCTGTAAATTCAGTTCCAGGGGATCAGACACCCTATTCAGACCCCTATATGCTCCTGCACACATGGTCCATGTACCTACAGCCAGACACATACACATATACATACAGTATTTAAATAGAGCATATTCTTTTAAAAGATTTTTCTCTGAAATTCTCTTCTTAGGCATTTTTGTGGCAGCTATGAGAAAGTAACCAACGTATTACAAACAAGTACTGAGCAACTTCTGCACACCAGGTAGGCTTCCGAGCCCCAGGGAAGCGAAGATGCACAGTGGTCTAGAACTGCCTACTAGCAGAATCTGTCATTCTGCAGAAAGCAGAGTGTGCTCCCATCCTTTATTCCCGTGCTTCTCTGGTGCTATTCCTCCTTCCCACGGAGAAGGAGCTCAGCAATAGAAGCACATTCAAGTTCCTGTTGGCTTTAAAACAGACCAAGCCCAATCTTCACCCCTTAAAATCTGCTTTCTATCAAATGACTGAAGAACCCTGTTAAATGTCATGCTCTGGGTAAAATGATCCCAATGGCTCCTCCAGCTGCTTAGAACAATATTCACACCCCTGGGATATGGGGATGCATTAAAATAGCCTCTACCCACAGCTTCAACATCTCCCTTTCTTGCTTCCCATCGATAGCCAGAGAATTCTCAGTTTCTTAGTACAGCACACTTGCTCTCATTCTTATACTTGCTGTGCCTTAGACCAGAATATTCTTCTTCCAGATGTTTTCTAGGATGTCCATCAGTGTGCATACTCCTCAGAGAGGTGCTCCTAGTCTGGCCTGTGGGCAGGCCTTCCCACTGCCTTGGTGTGGCTCTGTCCTGACACTGAAGGCTGCCTGAATTCAAGCACATATTCTTTGGAGGGCTCACTCTTCTTTCCTGCCCAAACATAGCACATACTGTGTAACAGCATGAACACACCTTTTCTTGTTCACTGCTATTACCCCAGTCCTGAGTATATGTCTGGCCTAGAGTAATCTTTTACGGTGTCTTTGTTGATCAAATGTCAGAGCATTACACCTTCATCTCATTCTTCAGGGTCTATAATGTTTATGAGGTTGCAAAGCATCCAACTGCTGCTGTTGGTGTTCACAAGAAAAAGTCACGTGCGTTTCCAAACAGGTCTTGAAAAGTCCCCTTTCATCTTTGTTCTATGAAATGCTAGCCTTATTTCTCCAGTTAATGTTAAGATTTGTCAATGTCTCTAAATGCCATCTGCTTTAAAAGCAAGAGCCATTACAAATGTCTTCAGGAACAACCTAAAAAAACTTTACTTTATACTTTAACATGTATGTGTAGAGTGATGCTGTAAAGCCAGCAGGGACAAGTATTCACAATAAAGTTTCTGCTTTGGACTTGGTCCCTTACTCAGCTTAAGAAAGCCATATTGACTCAAGTCTATTCTTGTTTATAAAACCGAGAGTCATTCTGACTTTGCCTATCTGACCAGGTGTCCCGGGGACCTCGCAAGACAGAGAATCAGAAAACACTGAGCAAACTGAAGTACCTGCCAGTATCAGAAAGGATGAGGCGAAACCTTCTTGGAGCAGCTATTGTTCTGAGTCGCAAGTAGAAGATGTCAAAGGCATTATGCGCCTCTGTGCTTTGGAAGTATCGATCATCTTTTAAAAGCATCCAGAACAGTGAATTTGTTACCAAGGCCAATGGTGATGAAGTGCAGGCCCTGTAAAGCTAAACTGCTGGCTGTGGTTCCTGGTTTTCTATTGTATTCAATTTCAGCCATTAGCCAATTGGTCTGTTTTCAGGGTGTGAATCTGCACTGGAGACGGTCCGGAGCTCTTAGCTATGGGGCCCTCCGAGAGGGAGCACCTCTGTCACGTGGAACATCTTTTTGCTCCATTCCATTAAGGCGTCAAGGCTTTTAAATAAACCGCCAAGTAGAAAGAACTTGGCATCAAAACACAAAGTGAGTAACTTCCTTCGCAGAGAAGATGATGCCTCAGCTGTGTGTCCGATACACAGCTGTGGAGAGTTGATTGCAAAAGTGATTCCGTCCTCTGCCTATGCACGCCCCTACACAAACTGTCTCGGGATTAATTCTAAGCAAAATTTAGGTATGATCTTTTCGGAACGTTATTAGCCCAGCAGCCGCCAATCAACCATACCCCTCTCCACAAGTGTTGGGTTTGGAATTATAAAAGTTTTGGAGGTGTGAAAACATAATTGGAAAACTTTTTTTCCCCCTGCTTAAAGGGCTAATTGATTTCACAGGTGTTTAATTATCATTTGCTGTGAGATAATACCTTGTAGTGCCATAAAAAATGGATTTAATTTTCGAGTGCTTGCAAAACCATTGCCAAAGCCAAGTTAGAGCTGAAGCTAGATAATTATTCTATAAATCAAACACACTGCCTCCTTTCTTTGAAAATTTTAATACTTGGGGATAATGATATCTGACAACCTTGAAACTAACATGAAAAAGATTTGCCTGCCAAGTGCCAAAAAGGCAACCACTGGAGCATTTCAGGCAGTCTGGTTCATTACCAGTGACTCAGATGGCCTTAGGACCCCGGCTGCAGGCCTTCCAAAACCTGCCAACAGCAAGAATGTTGGTGTATGTCCAGGCATAGGTAGTTTCCACTGAGATCAAATGACCATGCATCCAGCAAGGCCTATGGAACTGTAGAAATAAAACCTAAATTACTCTTACTCCCCCTCCCCCCCCAACCCCGCAAAAAAAAAAAGAAAGTAAGAAATGTGGGAAGAAGGGAGGAAAGGAAAAGAAAGAAGAAAAGGAGGGAAAGAGAGAGGGAGGAAAGGAGAAGAGAAGAAACAGAAGGGAGGAAGGGAGGAGAAGGAGAAAAGGAGAAAGGGAATGTAGCGTATGGAAACAGCTGAGCTCACACTAAGGAAGTCAGACTATGGAAAGTGTAAGTTTTCAACGTAATCAATGAAGACTTTCCTATCTGATGTTTGGGGCATGGCATTTGTGCTTCCTGTAACAACAAAGCAGGGAAATCATGAAATCAAAAGTTTAACCGGCTGGAAGGCACCACAAAAAAGTTATTTAGTCTAAACACCCCAGATGAAAACCAGGGAAGCCAGAAGAGGCAGAACCACCTGCCCAAGATACCATGAGAGCAGAAATGAGAGGAAAAGACTGGCTCCAAGTGAGCAGAGAAGACAGCTTGACAATAGATCTGGACTCACATTCTCACCTCCAATCTAAAAATAAAAGAAGGACATCCCCCCCCCCCGGGGGGGGGCTGGCATTCTAAAAGAACAGCGGCTGTTCTTTGATGAAGCCCAATTTCCCCAGAAGTGCCCAAGCTGCCTTAAATAACTCCCTGGGGGAGCCTGGCTGGTGCCATGTTTCAGTTTTTTTTTTTTCCCTCCTCCAACTTTTATTCAGAAGCTGCTGAAGTCATAACACATTCCATTACATGAAATGTGCTTAAATGATCTAAGAAATCTGGGCGGCTGGCTGGGCACACACACATACTGTCAGCACTGTTTAATTTATTTCATGCCTGTGTACACAGCATGCCCACACCCTAGCTACTGCACAATATGGATTACCAGACAGTTAAGGTTATTTCAGTACCCCTTGTTAAGATATTTAAAGGTAAAATGCAGGATGATCAGTGCTATTCTCTGGACACTGTGTCTGGGTCCTTGTAGAAACAGCTGTGGCCAAAGGCATGTAGGCAGACAGGACAGATGAAAATGTGGTATCTGTCATAGCCTGAAAGGGAAGCAGCCATAAAGGCTGGCATGGAATTCCCATAGAAACTCCTGCCACTAGTCAAAATGGCGCTACTAATGACAACGAGCGTCTATTGACAATATATGACATGCTCTGTCCTCTGCAAAGCACTTTATGTCCACTTGGCCAACTGCCCTATCAAACTGCTACAAGGTGAGCAGTGGTATGTACTGTACCACCTTTCCTTGATACAGGAAGGTATGCATGTATCACATTACGTATCCCAGCCTGAACTTGAACTTCTGCCTCAGTCTCTTGAGTGTTGGGATTGCAGGCTTTACAAAGCCCAGCCTTTCCCCCAGTTTATGGAAAAAGAAACGTTGGCATACAACTAATTTGTCTAAATTCACTTTAAAAACTGACAGGAGATACAAACTGAGACAGTTTGTTCCTGGGGCCCAAGGAGCAAATTCCAATGCCACTACTTTCCTGCCCTGCTGCATCTAGAGGGTGTCTTGGGCCAGCTAAGTGAGCTGTAACTTGAAGGATCCCACAAGGACTACAATGGAATCTATTGGACTCAAGTATGTTTTTCCAACCAGAGATATGCCTGGCATTGGTCAGAGCTTTTATGTGGGTGCTGAATCAGACATGAGACCCTTTCTGGGGCCAACCTCTGCCTAGGGTATTCTTCCCAATTCCTGAGAACACAGAACAGGGGCAAACCAAAAGCATGTTCAGTTCCACCTCTGGAAGGCAGAAACTTTATCATTTTTTCCTAAGACTTTATGTGATTTTTACTCTCCCAACTTGCCATGGGGCTTTGACGCCAAGACCTACAATCTGCCTTTAGTTCCCCCACAGGCTGTCTTCTAGCATGTCCCTCTGTGTGTGGGGGTCCTCTAGGTCATGAGGACAGGCTAGGTAAGAGACATCAAATAAAAAGAAAGACACAAGGACATTTCATACATTCATTTCTGCATCCATCCATTCGTCCACCTACCCACCCATCAGTAATTCTTACTGGAATCCTAAAGTACCAGGCATTCTATCATCAGGAGCACCACAACAAACCCATGTACTTTAGAGAACTCACTGTCTTGTTTGGGAAGCACACAGTAAAATCAACAGCTACAGTGAATCATAAATGGCTCTGTGCGGACACATGGAAAAGAAGTCTGATTCTCTTGGAAGGTAGGGATTAAGTCGAGACCTACAGGACAGAGTCGAGCAAAACTGGAGCTGGAGATTCAGTGCTGACAGTGGCCAAGAAGGCCATCGAAAGCTTTAAAATGCATTGTGGGAAGCAAAATGCACAGGCAACAGCTATTTGCCTTAAGAAACCAAAGACATCTTGCTGTGAGCTAGAGTTAAATCTGTGGGATGTTATGCAAAACAAAGGCTGAGGCTTCTTTCTGCTGGGAAATGAGTGTGATTAAAGCCTGGAGGTCTAGGCAGGTAAGCACTTTCCCTTAACTAGTTGATTTTGTTAGACACTTGCAGGTGCCCCCTGAGCCCTAGCTGAGGGGCAGCTGGCACGAACCCATGTTACAGACAGGAAAGCGAGGCAGAGGCAGGAACGCACCTTCACAATCTGATTGGAGTCAATGAAGAATGCTGAGGGCTGTTAGCGTTTCACTCCCCTTGCTCTTCCCCCAGGACCTGCCAACTCACCTATTTCAGTCCTTATTCATGAACCCTGATTCCTGTTGCTGCAAAATCCTGCAGGCTCTGCAGAGATGGTGCCTCGTCCCTAAATAATCATATTTTCACAGTAATTAAAAGGCAAATTCCCCAACTCCCTAAATGCATGAGCAGCATGAATGCCTGTATTTTGCCCTAACACTTTACATCTCTAGGGTGAGGAAAAACCATGCTATGAAATAATGGTAATGACTTAATTGCAGGAAGAATCAGCTGTGGTCGTGGTCTGGGAAAAAAAGGGAAGCCAGTCTCAGCCAGGATGTCCCGCTGGGGAACAGAACTGTTGGTAGGAAGAGCCCAGGGGTCTCCCTTCTGCCCTTCCATAAGTAATAACTCTCTACAAGTACTGATGGCTGCAAGGGCTGGGCTGGGAGAAGCCATTGAAGATATTTTCTGCTACAGTGATGAGGCTACCCTGCTGGTTCTAATCCCTAAGGGGGAGAGGTGAGCAAGGGAATTCTAGTTATTAAGGAATTAGTTTGAACTAGAGCCAAACCAAAAAAGTCACAACTGGGTTTTGCCGAACCAAGACAGCTTTCATCCATCTTCCTCTTAGACTAATTTGGGAATTCTAGCACCTACTCAACAATGTCCCGTGCTACGTCTGAGATGGTAGTGTGGGGTCAGACCAGGCCAAACCACCAGCTGCTGATCCCTTAGAAACACACTGGAAGAAAAGGTCGAAACAAACACAGATGAACGGATTCTGTTTCTGTGTGGTACACACGAAGTCCTACGGAAAGTAAGAACGTAGCTAGTAAGAGTCTACGGAAGAGATCAGAAACCACATGAAACTCGTCAAATGATACCTTAACATGTGGAAATGATGCTGATGTAAGGGCCATGACAACTGACCACACACATATGTGCTCTGGTTCACGCACAGTACCACAGTCTGTGTGTCCCTGTGTGTGTGTGTGTGTGTGTGTGTGTGTGTGTGGTGGGGCGGGGGTGGGGGGAGGCGGGAGGAGAGTCAAAGATCATGCGACAAACCCATTCCACTGAAGACTGAGGCTGGCAGTGGTTTGATCATCTGTCCAGATGTGGTTATTTTGTTTGTTTGTTTTGTTTTCTGAGACAGGGTTTCTCTGTGTAGCCCTGGCTGCCCTGGAAACTCACTATGTAGACCAGGCTGGCTTCTAAATTAGAGATCCACCTATCCCTGCTTCCCAAATGCTGGGATTAAAGGTGTGCACCACCACTGCCCAGCTTCTGTCCAAAAGTCCATAGCTAGGATTACAACATGAGGATGCCCTGTGAACTCACAGTGTGAGATGCTGTTAACTTCAGTGGTGTTTCATACTGGCAGCTTCGATGTCATGCAAAAATAGGTATAAATGAGTTCTTTCAAAACAGCGTTCACACAAAAGGTAATGGAGCTCATGGGTAATTCAAATAAAGTACCATGGAATCTTAAAACACAGAACTTAGGCATGCTGATTTCCAGGCTGTGTGGATGCTGCATCCTACATAAATTAAAACATTCATGTTCTGACCCCCTTCCTCTCTCCCATAGGATGTTAGTCATATATATGTTCAGTTGTCTGAAATTATCTTGAGCAAGCAACCATTAAACACCACAGGAATGTTCAGCTTACCAACCCTGTGAAATCCTCTTAGGGACTGAACAGGCACCAAGCCTGTTCATCAGGATTGCCCCTGGAAACTCTAGGTTAAGGATGAGGGAGATTAAGTCAGTGACTGCTTATTTAAAATATTCTTAAAGGAAATAATAAAATAATTGAGAATGCTGGTTATGGTAGGTAGCATATGCATTTCACTTGGGCTACTCCACCAAGTCTAATTCATAATTTATACAAGATACTCCGGCATGGAGGCTATGACATATAACATCTATTGACAAAGGGAATGGCCTACCACTTTAATATATTTATGCAAAACAACAAACTCTATCTATTTATTGAGCCTTGCAGGAAATTTAAGTCCTTATTTGGGGGTTGTGAATGGAAGGCCAGAAAATTCCATGCACTCTTTGAAATTTTTATCTTAGAACTCATGGTTATAAAGGTAGTTCCCTCACACCTCCAAAGTGAGGGTAGGGGACAGGGGTACACATCTCTCTGTCTGTTGTCTGTCTTGTAGGGAAAGTATCTGTTACATGCTGTAACTTTGGTCCACATAATACACAGAGGAAAACTAAACAACGAATGATAACATTTCACTACATATTTTAACCCTTGGGTCCTAGTATGAAACTTTGTAAAGTGTACTGAAAAGAACTACTCACCACTGTGGATATGGAAATGTGTGCTCTGAAAGCAAACTCTGATTCATGGTCATTCTGGCTGTCGGCAGGGCCACAACTTGGGATCTAAAGCCTTGCAGAGGGAGCCTCAACCACTTTCAAAGATGATATGGCCAGCATTAGCTACAGAGGCCTTCACAATCCGCTGTGAGTGTAGCCACCAGATTCGGCCAGTAGATGGGGCACGTCTATATGGCAAGTGTCCTCACTGAACTGGCCTAGCGAGAAAGGCTGTAAGACCCTGCTTCCTCCTCCACACAAGAACCAAACAGGAATGCAGGAATACAGCCCTTCTCTAAAAGAGGTGTTGGACCATTTCTGTGGCTTCTTTTTCATTCCTATTACGTGGCAAATAACGGGGAGCTGGGATTAGTGCGGCAGGGGTGAGAAAGGCATCCGTCATACTACTTGAATGGGTCCATCACTCATTCAGTCAACTTAAGCTTGCTCCGAGCCTGTATGTACTGAGCATTAACCCCTGGAGTAGTGGCTGGATCTCCTGTGGGTCCCAAATGGAAACAGGATATGTTCTGCAGGACGTACACTGGCAATGGGCACATTAGAGGTTACAAGGAGCTGCAGAGTAGGATGGAAGCTAAATGCCACCCAAGTGACTAGAGAGGCTGGAGGCTGGTGTCCTAACAAAGCCAGGAGGTCAAGGAAGCCCTCGGTGCAGAAGCCAGGGTCCTAAGACTGCTGAGAACACAGCTCCAGGGGCTAGGGAAGACGGATCCAGAAAGCAAACACAGGAATGCTGGGCAGCAAGTTGGAGCATTCTCCACACTTGCAAGAACAATGGAAACAAAGTCAGGCCCCATGGGGGTGGTGGAGGGACTGCTAGAGAAAGGAATGTAAAGTGTTAGGGCCAAACACCATCGTCTGGCAGGGCACTGGGTGTCTCTGATTCCCATCTATTAACACACACACCTAGGGAAGCCAAGGCAGATGAACACACACACACACACACACACACAGACACACACACACCACTAATGAGTGCTTAATTTTCCAGGAGTTCTTTTAAATCTCTTATATATGGAAACTCCTTTTACATTGCCAAACAACCACAAAAGCTAATACCAACACATTAATCTCCTTTTTGCAGATGAGGAAACGAAAGCACAGAGAGGTTAAGTGACTTGCCCTTTGTCCCACTGCTTCATGATACAGCCCAGAAGAGGACCTCTGCAGTCTGTTTTTAATGCCATTCTCTTAACTTCTGCATATTCCAATGTATCATTTGATTTCCATATGACTTTGTAGGTCTTTTTGTAAGGGTGTTAAAGTCTAGGTTTTTGGGGATGTTTGAGTATAGTTCTGGTGGCAGTGGGTACCAATACGATCTACAAAGACAATCTATGACTTGGAAGTGAGTGTAAGAATAAACAGACCTTACCAGGCGGTGGTGACACATGCCTTTAATCCCAGAGCCAAGTGGATCTCTGTGAGTTCGAGGGTAGCCTGGTCTACAGAGTGAGATCCAGGACAGGCACCAAAACTACTCAGAGAAACCCTGTCTCAAAAAA
>CABHPH010100370.1:4158-15893 GCA_902168325.1 Peromyscus nudipes | reverse complement strand
ACACACACACACACACACACACACACACACACACACACACAAATCTTTTTATTTAAGGAACACAGGAACATGCTCAGAGTGTTTGCTCTGTCCAAATCAGCTACCAAAGTAATGGTGATGGATGAAAACACACCAAGTAAAACAGAAGCCAGGGAGTCTACACTGACATGAATAAACTGTGGATGGGGAAATTCTCTTTCATAGTGCAGTACCAGCCAACAAATGCTGGAGGAATGACAGAACCAGAGTCACCCATAGGTAGCCACTATGCCATCAGGCCAGAAAGAACATGGATACTCAAACAGGCAAAATTGGAACAGGTCCTCAGATTTAATGATCATTTTGATAGCTGTAAATTGGGAGTGAATGGGTGGAATGTTTTTATCTTTAGGAAAGTTCATTTAATGGTAATGGAGTATCATGTCTATAACTTATTCCTGCACAGCTCAGAAGTCACACACACACACACACACACACACACACACACACACACACACACACAGATAGAGACAGACAGACAGACAGGGGGAGGATGAAGGGACACTCATTTAGAAAGAGTGGTAAATCAAGTGTGGTTCAGCATTAAAAACTGGGAACTGAGGTGAAGAGTATATGGAACATCTTTGGGTATTCCTGCAATTTTTCTGGACTTATGAAATTATTTCAAAATTTAAAGTCTTTTAAAAGTAAGTCATCTATCTCTTCAAAAATACTGAAAATAAAATCAAGTGTTTATAATATGAATCATGAACTAAAGTCTTTATTTTTGCCTGTTTATAGAAGTTTATTAATAGGTTTTTTTAAAAGATAAACTGAAAGCAAGCAAGAAATATGTAACTATGGCAAAAGCCATCTAAACAGTTAAATGTGACGAAATACTCTCGAAACACAGACAGATCATGTGGAGAGGTTTCTTCTCTGCTGGGTCAGCCAGCTCGAACTTGACTTTAGCTATGTATTAGTTCTTCTGTGTGCAGAAAACGCTTTTACTCAAAACTTGACCTACTCCCAGAAACAGAGAACAAGTTCCTGGGATATGGCAACAGAAAACAATTATCAACGGGAATAAGAGAGGCAGACTTGTAAAATATTGTCTTTTTATACATGTATATATGCTTTATTAAATTCACATTCTTAAGAGATACACGAGGTCAACATTTCACAAAACTTTCTATTATTCCAAAAGCAGTTATCATAAAACAGTGATTTATAAGTCATTCAAGCAAAACCAGATTCTATAGGATTTTGTTATGGTTTCATTTCTTGTACTAGTTTTCAAATAGAAGCTTAAAATATATGATATAATATGAGAATAGGAAGAAAGAATTTTACTTTGTAACAATAACTACACTGCAAATATTAGACTTTATATAAAAATAAAGGGGTACTGTCAACAAAGCTCCTCTGTGAATTAGCAAATTACCTATCTCTTATTTCCAAACAATCTCTGCACAAATTTAGCTTTCTGGTCCATTTAAACAATATAGAGGTGACCAATAACAGAAGATTAGTTTACAAAGGAAAAGACTGTGGAAGGTGTTTGTAGGGAGAAGGGGGTTGACAAGGGCGGGCCGGAGTGAGAGTAATCAGAACGAACTGTATACATGTATGAAATGGACAAATTTAAAACATTTCAGTGAGTTCACTAATAAAAGAGTTGCCTTGAAACAGGAAAGTAAATCCCCCTGCCTCTTTGATCTCATCATACCATTGGGAGAATTTCAATTTTCTGCTCCAGCTTTACCTTACCACTGAATTTTTAACATGTTGAAATATCATCACATTTCAAAGATTATTTCTTAATAGTCCTAAATTTGGACTCTAAATTTGAACTCAAAAGTGTCCCTTTAAGGAAATAAGACAGAAGAGGGAGGGCGGGCAGACAAATCTGAAAGACAAAGCCGTTTCTTATGATTATGAAGGCAAAAGCCTTTGAACACGGTTCATTAACAGAGTGGATATACTAAGTGCCATCAAAGAAACGTTTCTTTAAAATGGCACACGAGGGGACGATTCTTCTAACAGCACATTTATGTTAGGTTTGAAGGATTATGAGCTTTTCACAGGCTAAAGCAACATGGGAACTAAAGCTTCCATTAACAGCCGGTATGACAGTAATTACAATGTAAACTGAAGAGCAGACCCGAGTCTAGAATGGAACTGCGGCAAGTTAAGTGATGCTCTTTAATGATTAGAAGAGAGGTTTTGCTTCAAGCAAGCTAATTTCTCGTCTGTGAATGCCTTCAAACCACCTCCAAGGATTTTAGATTTAAAAGACTTAAGTTTAATCATTTTCTGTTTGTTTCTTACATCCACTTAGGAATAGAATATCACAATTCTAGCAGGTACATGTGAATATTAAACAAATAGTCCACCCACTATATTGAACATTAAGAGAAATCTAACAACACAGAGATCCTACGTAGTGAAAATCTAACAACACAGAGATCCTACGTAGTGTAATAAGTAATAAATTATGTCACACTAGATCACACTTGGATTTCTTTACTATTTAATCAGGAGTTTCCTCCTGTGAAAATGACAGCATATGTTACGTCACACTGCATATACACTGCTTAGAGCTGGAAGCAGAGGACACAGTAGCATTGACCCTTCCAGTGCCTCAAAGCTTCCTTACAGATACTCAAACAAGAACTGGGTTCTGACTCTAGCACAACACAGTAACCAAAGGAAAAGAAAGAAAAACCCCACCAGTCACCACATGACAAAACAAACTGAATGACAAGAAGGAATCAGGGAAAAGTCAAACTAGCACTCACATACAGAAAGCTTCCATTTCCACAAGACCTTATGATATACGTCCCCTACCACACGGCAAGGTACCCCAAGGCACCTAAGGCCTCATACCACTACCCGAGACCCTGACAGCTTCATGGACGCTTGCTTTGTACAGTGCTTTGTGCAAATAACTATTCGTTCATTTGGAGATGCTCCACACATCTGGTCAAGGCAGGAATTTCTTCTCCTTGATAACACCACCTAGAAATATCAACAATATTTTATATATTCCTTAGGGCACCAGGGTCGGGGGAGAAATAGCAACTGTGGCAGCAACAGTCCTAAGAACCTGAGGTGATTAGTGCAGGCATCCTGTAAGTCCGTTTACATTCTCCACTCTAAATCAGTCTTTACTGCATACATTCCAACAGCAAAGAAGCAATGAGGGAGTGATGGAAGCGACTATGAGTTTCTTCCCTCGGTGAGAAATGGCAAGGAAGCAGCTCAGACAGGGAAGGGAAACAAAATGATGTACTTTAAGCTGATGCAGAAAAACAAAAGTTTGATATAATCCAAAGCAATTTGAATATTACTGTGAAATAAAGAGATGGGAAAGTATGTAGTCAACAGAGAATTTTTATAAATCTCTCAAGCAAGAGAATTTCTGATCACCTCTAATATGTCACTGCTGGGGAAAGAACAATCAGAAGATACATTAGTGCCCCCCTTAAATGCTTGAAAGTAGGTACTCTTTGAGGCACTAAGAAAAAAAAATCCCCCAGGCAATCAAAACTGTGTATTTGAGATTTAGTCATCAAACGCAAAATGAGATCAGCCCAAACAGATGTTAGTAAGGTGACTATGCTTGCAAATTGAACTTTAGAGGACAGAGATGCCCAGAAATAGGAGCATCGGAATGGTTGCAATCTGCCAAACTTTAATCCCCATCATGGATCAAAGTTCTCTGCATTCCTCACTGAATGTTTTATGTGGGAAATAGTTAAAACACTGAATCAGAAATGGTTAAGTCACTTGGGTGAGAGATCATCCATCAAGATGAACGAAGAGCATGAATTGGAGCATGCTACTGGAGACTCTGCGGGAGCGCTGCCTGTAGCCAGTGAGTCTGAGGACAAGCCACTGCTGATACTACTGCCATCCAAAATATCTGAACTGAGGACAAAGCAAAAAGAATTATAAGCGAATGCATGTATCAGGGTCAACATAACATGCAATGACATGATTTCAAGGACGCACACATCGGTACAGCATTGGTAAATAATAAGAAGCATAAAGGCCACAGCAATGAAATGCATAATGGACTATGTTGCGGGACTATGAAATTTATAAAACCACAGAAACCTAGAGTGAGACTTGCAACATTCTGGATAATTTGATCATCCCCTTGGAGGCACCTGACTATGTAACATATGGTAAGTGTTCCTCTTGACATGCCATGGTTATTGGGATGGCAGGGGGGTGTTCCTGACCTTTTGCCTAAAAGATTTCTGTCCTCATATTTTTCTTCTTACTTTTCCAGAGCCTTCGAGCAAGAATAACTGAGGTTTATCAAGGTATCATTTCTTAAACCAGCTTAAGTGTGTCTTCAGACATATTACTCCTACCCTTGAGGACAGTCTTTCAACTGCCCTAAAACTGACCATTTTGTTTGCCCACTCCCAAGAGGCTTCAGTGCAAATATTAAAATCATTTCCTCCTCTAATTACATGCCTTTCCTAGTCTTCTCAGTTTATGAAATCTTAGTACTGTTTCCTTTCAGATCCAAAGGTCTCCCTGCTATCTGTAAGACTCCTTTTCTCACATCCTTCAGCTATTCCCCAGTTAAGCTTCTAAAACGCTCTCTCCTCATGGTCCCCATCATGTCTCTTTAATCCAAACAACTCGCCTCTGTTCTCATCCTCCCACTTAAACTGATTTGGATATTGAGCACCTCTATAAGCCAGCCCAGAGATACATTTTCCACCCAGATCAGATGCTCAGTCTTCCCAGAAATCAATCTGGCCTGCCTCAAAAGCCTGGCTTCTTCATACTTTACATGGAACCGAGAATCTCTGCTTGACATCAAGCCACCTTTCTTGCTTCAGTTCCCAGGGGTCATGGATCTATGCTCTATATTTGCCTTGAATTTACTCATTCACTTATTCTAATATTTACTAAGTGCCTGCCAAGTATAGAAAGCATGTAGCTATTTGAAGGACAATGGTATGAAGAACAGACAAGGTCCCCAGCCTCTGAATATACAGGATAGTGGAGGAGACAGAGATTTAAATAATCAATCAGGCTCATAAAACAATAATTAAACTTTGTGATGGTGAACAATAAAGGGAAGGAATGGGGGGGTCGCTATGAGAGGCTGACACATGGGTAACCTGATCTAACCTGGAGGAACTGTGAAAGGATTCTCAGAGGTGAGATTTGATTTTGATGGGAAAGATCAGTAGGCATTAACTCGGGAAGGTGCAGGAAGAAGCAAGGACACTTCTGGGAATTCAAAGCAGAGAAGTACAGAGACAGTATAGAGTCCAGAAAACATAGTAAGAGCCAAACTGCAGGAGTAGTCCGGCAGATTAAGTTCACACAGACACTTTTTTATTTTTGGAAACGGAAGAAAAACATAAAATTAGAGAAGGAATTGTGACTCAAAGAAATACAGGTTCTAGTCTGTCGCTAGCTCCTTTGTAAAACCCCATTTTGTTCTAATACAGGCAATCGAAATGCTATGTCTTTAATATTATTTCTGGAAGTTTCCGAGCTGATGGGTTTCCATTGCAGAGCAGTTTACAGTATATTTGTAAGTCTCAGGCCTCCACCGTCCCTCTGAAGGGCATCTTTTCCTCTCCCACTTTTCTACTCCTATTTTTTTTTTAAAATGCCATTTAGGGATGGGTCCCAGGCCCTCACACATGGCTGGGCAAGCATGTCACCACTGGGGCTACACCACAGTCCCCTCTGTCATCTCTTTCTATTGCCTGTAGGCTGTTTTTAGGTGGAGACAGATTACAAATCGGTTTTGGAAAAGCAAAAATGAAAAATGGAAACAGTATATTCCACATTGCTTCTACACTATGCACACTGCCGTCAAATGCATCATTAATAATAGCACTTTTAAGGAAGAAGTCTGGAAAACTTAGTTGGCTCTGATATTTGTTCAACCACATGGCAAATGGTCCAAAAATATGAATTATTCAACAACTGAAAAAAAAGCTACACAGATAATCCAAGACACTGGAAAATCAAAAGGACCTTTCTATTTGCCTTTGGAACATACATGAATTTTCCTCTGCAGCTTTTTGCCTAGACTAATATTAAAATGAATTGACTTTCCTAAAGCACATATTGGCTGGGCAGTACAGGGGCATGCTCTATGCCATTTGGCAGGAAGAAAGAGACTTAGATTACCATTTGGCCACCATGCAGATAACCTGAAGATAAATAAAGAATTCTCTATTGTAAGCACCAGAATGACAGGGAGCCCAGGATTAGAAGATTTCATCTGTAACAAGACCTGCTCGCTTAGGTGACTCTTGAAGTCATTCCAAAACACAAAGTAAGACTGTGCAGTGAAATGTTTTTCTAAACATTGTTGATTACTTAAGAGAAAAAAAGATGACAGAGACATTACCAATTAGAAAAAAAATAAAAATGAACATTTCAAAATGTCTTCTTCACCATTACACAGAGGGCACATGTCATATCATCCCATCTATGTAGAACGGGACTTGTGTAACTGTATAATCCACAGAGATTACTGTGTGAAAGTAATTTTTATTGATCACCATCACATCTTATACCAGAGCTTCTAAAAGCAACAGAGTCTGGTCCAATTTGAGCTCTTATTTTCTCGAAGTTTCTCGTATTATCTGGCCAGAAGCCAGACAATCATAGGAAAGCAAAGATAACTGAGACTAGACACAGGACTATCTGAATTGAAAGTTAAATGATCCACACATGCCACTATTATATACATATATATTAAAAATAAGCTAGGGGGACTGCTGATATGGCTCAGTGGGTAAGGGCACTTGCTGCCAAGCCTGATGACCTGAGTTCAAAGAACAGAACCAACTCCTGAAAGTTGTCCTCTGATCTCCACATGTGCATGCCCTCACACAAATAAATAAACAATTATAGAAAAATCCTCTAGGCATGGTGACACATGCCTGTAATCCCAGAATTTCAGAGGCGGAAGCAGGAGCATCAGGAGTTCAAGGTCATCCTTGCCTACATCATGAGTTTAAGGCTAGCTTTGGATACAGAATAAAAATTCTGCCTCAAAAAGCAAAAGAAAAACGTTAAAAATAATAATGATAGCTAAAGTGTGATAGCAAATGCCTGTAGACCCAGAACTCATGAGGCTACACTGGGATACATACTGAATTTTAGGCCAGTCTGGACTATATAATGAGAAGGCGCAAACTATAAATCTAAGTCAAACTATTAAAATTAACCATCACATTAAACACTGATGCACTTTTACAGGCAAAACAGGTATTCACTTCACCTTCACTCCGGGCTAGGGACCCTGAAAGTATCTTCGCTTGCTTTGCAGTGCCGCAGACACGTGCAGTCCTATCCAGCTGAATAAGGAACAGAAGGGTAGCATCCCACAGCACAGAAGGGAAGCTCTTAATATGAAAAACAAAAACTAACCAACCAAAGAACTGAAGTACCAACTAAGGCAGACTTCTGAATTACGCTCCAACTCTTGATGTTCACACATACTAAATGTAAAATGACGTAATTCCAGCTTTGTAGTGGCAATGGTCCCCACATTCTGTTGACAGTGATTTCAGGATTTTTTTAGGGGAAAAAAGGAAATAAAATGTATGCTCAAATGGACACAAACCCTAAATGGGTTCACATCAGTGTTCTAACTTAATTTATACTTCAAAGATGTCAGATTTGAAAGATTATTAGCTAGCACATAAACTTTAAGGACTACAAAATGTATCTTTTCCTTCTCTTTGTGGGATGGGACAGGGTAAAAGAAAAGTTTAAAAAGATGAGATCATATCTGCTAGTTATCAGCTCTTTGAGCCACTCTCTAACAGGTAGCAAAAGAAAGTTTGCTTCCTTTTCATCTTCAGCAACAGAAATCAGGGCACAGGTGGTTCCTATCTCTGGCCCCACTTCTAAGACTATGGATGTATGATTTTGACCAATGGAACTGCATTAAGAGACAGAGGTTTCTGTAAAAGCAGAATCCAGATTCATTATTAAGAGTAACTCACAAAAATTCTTCCCTGTAGACATAAGTATCAGCATCCTTAGTATATAATGTGTCCTGCAGATCTTAACACAATTTCAAGCTTTAAGATCCTTTGAGATGCCACAAATTCATCTAAAAAATGTTACTTGAAAGTTAAATAAGTAACTTTTGTTAGTTTGTTTGTTTGTATTTTGAGACAGGGTTTCTCTGTGCAGTTTTGGTGCCTTTCCTGGAGCTCACTTTGTAGACCAGGCTGGCCTCGAACTCACAGAGATCCGCCTGGCTCTGCCTCCCAAGTGCTGGGATTAAAAGCATGTGCCACCACCGCCCCCACCCCCTCCCCTGGCTAATTAACTACCTTTTGAAAGGCTTGTGTGTGTAGTGCATACATGTGTGTGCATATGAATATTCATGTCTGTCATTGCTCATGTAGAGACCAGAGGAGGCCAGAGTGGGATGTTGGGTCTCTTGTGGCCTTCTCTTTTGAGACAGGATCTCTCACTGAACCTAGAGCTTCCAGTTTTCTTAGCTATGCCAGCTCCTCAGTAAGCTCCAGTGATGCACCTATTTCTTCCCCCAACCCCCAGGACTGAAGTTACAGGTGTGTGTGGCCATGCCTGGCTTTTCTGTAGGTGCTGCAGATCTGAACAAACATGGGTCCTCATGTTTGCACAGCAAGTGCCATTGTCCCAGGTATTGGTTTTGTTTTGTCTGGGGGAAAGGGTCTCACTCTGTAGCTCAGACTGACCCCAAACTCCTAGGCTCTTTGATCCTTTCAACTCAGCATCCATTCAGTTTGGGGTCCACTTAGCAGTAATGTCTGTGGCTCCAGGACTCTTACACAACTACAGGTTCACTCCTGGTTTGTGAGAGCAACTGAGGCTCCACTACAGCACTCAGAGCAGGCTAAGGCTGTGCTGGTTAAAGATGAGTGCCAGACAAGAAAAGGGGACCACAAATAAATACCGTGCCTTTCCTTTTTTTCTTCTTTTGTTTCGGTTTGGATTTTGGTATTGCTGTGGATAAAACCCAGGGCCACGAGCATGCTAGAGAAGTGCTCTATCACTGGGCTATACCTCCTTCTGGTTTTCTTTTGCTTGATACAGCGTTACTATATAGTTCAGGCTAACCTGTTTCACTATGTAGCCTAGGCTGGCCTCCACCATGGCAATCTGCCTCAGGCTTCATTGTGCTAGGATTACAGGAATGTGCTACCACAACCTGATCCCTATCCTTGCTTTCTAATTTGCATGAACATCTTTTGATATTTTGTGGCAATGTAAAAAGAAAAAGACAAAATATATATAAATCTCACCATACATTTTTTGCCATGCTGGAGGTGGAACACAGAGCCTTGTACAAGCTAAACATGCTCTCTACCACTGAGCTACACACCCAGCTCCTCATTCTCCTTGTTTTCTGCTTGGCAAAATGTTGTGAACTTTTTCCTCATTGGATCACTTGATAAATAACTGGGTAAGCAAATCTATTTATAGTCATGTGCCTATACTCACACTTTACCAAAAAAGTCATATGCAGTGTGCACCAGGTATATAGTTTCATCCACTAGTCCTCTTAACAAGCTTCATGAATTACTCTTTGCAATCTCTACATACCTGGGAAGACACACTGTACCAAAATTAGCAATTGAGCTACCAAGGACACACAGAGACAGTGGAAGATACAAATAGGACCAATCTAAAAGGCATTCCAACAGTACCAGTCAGCAAGCCTCATGAATGACAATAAGCTAGGACTTGCTCACCCAGAAGTGCAAGTGATCTTAAACAAAATGATACACATGCAATTTGGGAAGAAGAAATCTCAACCCTTAGAGCAGTGAGTGGCTTTTATATTTTTTCCATTTAGAGGGTTCCATTTTATTCTATTTTTAAAGTGAATGCCCTTGTGAGTTTTTTATAAAAGGATTCTCAGCTATAAAACCCAGGGATCGGAAAGTTCTACAAGGTGTTACACAATTGTATATAGAATATGGGTACTCAGCAAGTTGACAGGAATATCCTGAAAGATTTCAAAATATTATCTAGGAACTGCTACTACGCCTTCCTCCCAGATGTCTGTCGGCATCCAATTGCTCAACTTCAAGAATAGGAAAAAAAGTCAATTCTCTCATAAAACACTGAAAATCCTTACGTTACAGACCTAAACTAGAATGAGAAAGATTATCAGTCATGTGACCTGGATCGTAAGAATTAGTAACTACTACTATTAAAAAAAACTGCACATTTAAGTGGGGGTTGATGGTATATGCCCATGGTCCCAGTGCTCAGGAGGCTTAAGCAGGAGGGGTGTAAGTTCTGGGTCAGTCTGGATTACATAGTGAGCTTGAGGTGAGCCTAGACTATATAGTACGACTATGTTTCAAAATGCAATGAGAAACTGCAACTTTAATTAGCATTGTGATTGACTACTATAGATTTTCTGAAAAGATTTTATCACAATAGATCATATTACCTAGCAAATACCACAGGTATAATGTTTTGACTATGAAATGTCCCCTACCAGCTCATGTGTTGAATGCTTGGTCGCCTGGGTAGTGGGACTATTTTGGGTGGTGGCAGAAACTTTAGGAGAAGGAACCCATCTGAAGCAAGGAAGCTATTGGGAGCACGAACATGAAAGTCATACCTTATCCCTAGTCCCTTCTTTTCTTTCTGCTTCCTGGCTTCCATGAGGGCAGTAGCCCCTGACAGATACTCCTACTGCCATGATGACCTGTATCAGCACAGACTCAGAATCAAGAGAGCCTGAGAACTACAGACTGGACCTTCTGAAACCAGGAGCTGAATGAAATTCTCCTCCCCTTGCTCTTGCAAGGATTTTGTCCTAGTGATACTCATAGCTAAGAGAATGCAGCCATCTCTCAGAAGTCGAAAGCACGGAACATGAAATGCAAGCAGAGCAGTGATAATTACTATGCATTTTCTCCACCGCAACCCACAGGCTTCCTCACACCAGTCGGCTGATGACACTACACAGCACTATCCCATCCCTATCTATTGAGAAAGTCTGACCTAACAGAGGCTGAGAAAAAATAAATGTGCAAAAAGGATACACATACTTCCAAAGAAGTACTTGGGACTTTCAGAGGACCTGGTCATTCAAAAGCATCTACACCTCTGTGAAGACTTGCCCTATGTGAGCGTGCGTTACATTTTATATTATCTCAATATTCTTTCAATGTGGCTCTTTTTAACGTCAGTCATACTCATACCCTAATAGTTTTTTTTTTTCATTTCATTTTTACCATGAACTGAGATCAGACAATTGCGGAGCATCTGCAGACAGCATGCTGGTGGTGCCTTGGAAGATTCTCTTAGGCTGGCTTTCTGTCTCCATCTCCCCTACAACACAAGAAACGTAGCTACCATAAAACAATTTTACAAACACAGGACCACTGCTAAAATGAGGGGGATATTTGTTTAGCCAAAGCTCAGAATATTCCAAGCTATTACATAAAAGTTCCCACATGTGCCAGGAGTCTAGAGTTCCAGAAGGCAGGAAGAACAAGAGTTCAAGCCTGGCTACATAGCTACTTCCAGGTCAGCCTACACTATGTAAGGCCTTCTCTCAAAATACCCCCCCCTTAAAACAGTGACCTTCTTATGTGCTTGAATATAAAGAAATATGCTTTTTTATACCTTGACCAAAAAGGTAATAGCTTTACATTTTTCATGCATTATGTTTAGCATGTTACTTTCTCTCTCTCTCTCTCTCTCTCTCTCTCTCTCTCTCTCTCTCTCTC
>CABHPH010100363.1:14345-34930 GCA_902168325.1 Peromyscus nudipes | reverse complement strand
TCAAGCAGAATCCAAGCGGAACCAGTGGCATATCTCACATTCAGGAAAGCAGCTGAAGACAGGCAGCTTTTCTCATCCTTGTTTCACTTCCTTCTCAAAAAAAACAAAAAAAAAAAAAAAAAAAAAAAAAAGCAAAAAACAAAAACAACCCCTGGCTGGCACATCTATCTACCTGTCACCTCAACTTAGCGTCATCTTTCTGAAATCGCTGATTATCTAGTAAAATGTTGGCTAAAATTTTCCCAGTGTGGTCCCTATCACAGTGCAACTTTCTGTCAAAGGTTTCAAGGAAGGCACTTGAAATAGAGTGGCAAGGAGATACCTTCCGTGTTGTTAACCGTCCAGTTGCTCTGCTGTGCTGTGCTAGGAGGCGTCACGTGCACTTCTGCTTCCTCGGTCAGCGCTGCCGCCATTGCTGTGGTAGAGGGAAAAGCATCTTTCACAGGTGATCTCCTTTGTGCACAAACAACTGATCCAAAGGGTTCTTAGTCTGGAGATTCCCATTTTCTGTTCGGGTTTTAATTCATTCGGAATTTAATTTAATTTAATTCGACGGAATCCAGAACCCGACTAGGGCAATTCAAGACTACTTTTTAGCTGTCCCATTGACAGCATTACAGTTACATAACTCTGAAATGCATTCATTCTTAGGAGAAAGTTCATGTATTTACATGCTAAGACAATCACCACACACAGATTCCTGTAGGGCGGTAGCTGTTATCAAGTGCACTTCAATTGCTTAAAGCAATTATTTCAGCCTTCTTAAAAAAAAAAAATCAAGATCGAAAAAGAGCATATATTCCATAAAAACCCGATTAATCCACACAATCCTTGCTCTGATCCTTGTCCAGGGCAACCTCAAACTCAAAGAACTAAATCTTTACATTTACAGCATAGAAATGACCTACCTTTGAAAAGGAGGCAGACTGCCATTGGAATCCCCAGAGCCATATCCTGTAGCTGCTGAACTTCTTTCCCTGGTCCTCCTAGACTGAAGGGTGGAAGGTTTTTATTGCTCTCTCTGAGTCTTTCTTCCATTTATATTTCATGAAGCGTCATTTGGCAGTTCTTACCAATCCAAAAACTATGTGCTCCTGGCAGCAGCTTAAAGCCTGCAGGCACTCGCACACTTGTTTAGGATACCTGCGTTATCTAGAGACGGGATCAAATTTCCTCTTGAAACACTGGTTTCCTGTCACCTGTGGGCATAATCGCACATGTAAAAGTTCTTAAAACAACAAAAATGAATGCAAATGCAGAAAAGTCACTGCTGCTGTGATGAACCATGGCTTTCCTAGTAGGCTACAAAGGACTACAGCCAAGATATCTGCAAGCCAGTAGGCAGGGTAACCTGTTAGGATCTGTAAAAGTTCCCGATTTGACAGTCAGTTCCATTCCCTTTCATTATAACCACTGGGGAAAAAAAAATGTACTAAGCATATTTTAAAAATATTTTGTTAATATGGTTATAAAGAAGAAGAACCGAATTTGTGTAAAAAAGAATGTGTAGTATTCCATTTTCATTTTTGTTACTTAGTTGTATTCATGATAAATCTTAAGTAAAATTATTTCTAATACTATTAACATTAACCTTTATGTCATTTTGGCATTTAATGCTTTATGAAGAAATGGGATGGACTACCAAGTTCCAGGAACAAGAGTGTTTAAATCTGGCCTCATGATAGAATGCCCAGAATCAATGTATTAATAATATTGAAATTACATATGGCGCAATAGTCATAGACCCTTCATTGAGGCATACCTAATGAATAGCTAGTTTTGATTTTATATTGCACTCAAGGTTTTCTCACTGTTGACCCAGTAATGATTAAAACGAGATTATAAAGGCCCAAATATGTAATTTTGCCTGTGTATTTTTGTATAAACTATAGGAGCTACTTGTAAATTTTCACCTGCCCCAAATTACTTTGAATATTTATGAATATGGTTTCCTGGAGTGGTGTGCCTTTCTACTTGCAATTTCATTTGCTTATATTTCCTGAACTTTGAAAACTTGTCCAAGGTTGATTATCGTGTGAATCATGTCCACCAAGCAAATTATATTTATCAGAAAGAATCCCTTTCTGTAGTCAAATCAGAATTTGGCATTAGAAATCACACAAGCACAAACTTGTTGTACTCATTACAGCTTGGGCAATCATTTACCATAAGAGTCATCACTTTAAAAAGCTAAAAGAATATGTACCACTTGGCTTACTTTAAATATGTCTACACACTGTAGCTCTAGTTTGAAGATCCTAAAGAACTATTTAGTATGCCAATTTCTGGGCATTATTTTTCACAAGAAACGAATAGTTGAATTACAAATAAAGAATCTTCTTTAGCACCTTATGGAAAATTTAAGACATAGTTTACTAAGGATTAAAATAGTATCACAAGTCTTTCAAAGTTTTTGGAAAGAAATGTTAGGATCCCCTCCTCTGTGTGTGTGTGTGTGTGTGAGAGAGAGAGAGAGAGAGAGAGAGAGAGAGAGAGAGAGAGAGAGAGAGAGGAGAGAGAGAAAGAGAGAGAGAGAGAGAGAGAGAGAGAGAGAGAGAGAGAGATGATCAAACCCAGAACTTCATCACATATATTAAGCAAGTTCTCAACCAGTGTCAAATACACCTGGACCAAATATCTTTATTCTTAAGACTGAGCTATAGACGCACAATGGTATTCTTTGTAATAACAATTAACTGGGGGCGCTGGGGAGATGGCTCAGTTGGAAAAGCACTTGCCATGTAATTGTGAGGACCTGAGTTTGGATGCCCAGCACCCATGTAATAACTAGGGATGATGGAACACACCTGAAATCTTAGTGCTCGGAAGGAAAGAAGCAGGTTCTTGGGGCTTGCTGCAAACCTGTCAACTTCAATCCGTAAACTCCAGGGTTACTGAGATACCATGTTGGTGTCGGTTAGATTTTGTCAACTTGACACAAACTTAGACATATCTGAGAAGAGAGAATCTCAGTTGAGAATTGCCTCCATCAGACTGTCCTGTGGGCATGTCTGTGGGGCATTTCTTCATTCATCATGGACATGGGAGGACTCTGCTTATTGTGGATGGTGCCACCTCTGGGAAGGTGGTCCTGGATTGTATAAAAAAAGCAAGCTGAGTAAGCCATTGGGAGCAAGCCAGTAACCAGTATTCTTCCATGGCATCTGTTTTAGTTCCTGCCTCAAGTTTCTGCCCTGATTTCCCTCAGTGATGGACTATGACCTATGACATGTAAACAAGTAAACTCTTTCCTGCCCAGATTGCCTTTCATTGGTGTTTATCACAGCAAAATAAGCCTAACTAGACGTTAAAAAAACCTCCGATAACAAAGATGAATGAAGGTTAAGGGATTGAGGGTGTAATTACACACAAGTGAGGATTTGGATTCAATCCCTGGTACTCAAGAAAAAGAAGTGAGTAGAGAAAAAGGGGAAGGGAGGAAGGAAGAGGAAAAAGACTCAAGTCACATGCCAAAGAACACGTGTCAAGTAGGACTTCGATCTCATTTTCAAATCCCTCCTCAGAAGCCCTTCCTGCTCATGCAGCTGTGTCCTCTGGCACACTCAACTGTGTCCTCTGGCACACTCAGAAGCTTTTCCTCCTCTTTTCCTCCTCTTCCAGTTGTGTCCTCTGGCACACTCAGCTGTGTCCTCTGACACACTCAGAAGTCCTTCCTGCTCTTCCAGCTGTGTCCTCTGGCACACTCAGCTGTGTCCTCTGGCACACTCAGCTGTGTCCTCTGGCACACTCAGCTGTGTGCTCTGGCACACTCAGAAGCCCTTCCTGGTCTTCCAGCTGTGTCCTCTGGCACACTCAGCTGTGTCCTCTGGTGTAGTAAGACGGGCCCATAGGGTCGAGAAAATTGGCTCAAACCTGTTGCCAAGGCATCAACATAACATACTTCCTTATGAGTCAATGAACAACAACCATGCAATGCCACTAGATTGGGATACAGCTTAGGTGCTGGGAGGAGGGTATATAAAGCCTTCCCCGTTATTTGCTGTTTGCTTTCAACTGACTCCTGATGTCTCTGTCATTGACACTGCACCTTCTCACCTCCTCCCCAGAGGGAGCCATTAGGATCCAGCAACATCTGGTGCCCAACATGGGGCTCAAACCCATGACCCTGAGATTAAGAGTCTCATGCTCTACCAACTGAGCTAGCCAAACAAACGTGACAGACAACACAAAAGATGAAAAGAAATAGGGGTCCCAACGCTTACCTGCTGAAGGGACTGAAAGAACACAACACTGAGGGACCTTCTCACTGAAACACACCATCTTGGGGGTGCTGTCAAGCACCATGAGTGAAGGGAGGGAGATGACCAGAATCTGCACGAGAAAGAGAAAGTAATAGAAGCTCCACGTTCAGTTTAAATCTGGTCCCCTCATCAGTGGTGTGGGAGGCTAAAAAGATTCTAAGATGACCACCCATCTGGTCCATTGGAAGGATCTTGATGGCAATTGGGGATCCATTCACCCTATCATTTCCACTGTACCTAGGAACCTGTGGGGCAGAGATATTTTGGAGAATATGGGTGTTGTCATAATTACAGATGACAGGGCCTTTTTTGATGACAATGAGGTCCATGAAAAAGCCGGTCTCATGGTCTGCAACCCTGCACAAGATCTATACCCCCAATTCTAAGGGCCATTGTCCCCACAAGATCCACTGCGATTGAACCCCCTAGCCCCATTCCATTTATGTGGCTCTCAGATCAAGAAGTATAGGTGAACAGTGACCTGTAATTGAACCCAATCTGTCAATCCTAAAGGACTTAGTTACAGAACAGCTAAAGGTGGCACACACAGAACCGTCCACAAGTAAACATAATACCCCCATATTTGCTATCCCCAAGAAATCGGGATGCTACCCCCTCCTGCAGGATCTTCATGTAGTTAATGGTCTAATGAAAAAAATGAGGTTTACATAACCAGGCCTCCCTGCATACCATAGCACTATTTCTCCATCTTATTATATATTAGTTTTAGATATTAAGGATTGCTTTTTTCAAATTCTTCTGGTGCCACAGGACTGAGATCATTTTACCTTTGGTATGTGGGAATCTAATATGCATAAACCAGCTAAGAGATATCAATGGACTGTTTTGTCCCAAGGAATGAAGAATAGCCCCACTATTTGCCAGTTATTTGGTCAGTGTCCCCAGGGATGTTCTTTTGATCCATTATATGGATGATCTCCTCCTGGCACACCCAGATGCAGTCTACCTGAAAAAATCTGTCAAGGGAGTATTAGAAGATCTCGAATCATTACATCTGATGGTGGCTCCAGATAAGGCCCACAAGGTACCCCCTTTGCCTTTTTAGGCCTTTCCATTGCTAAGCAGGTCCATCCCCTTTCCTTTAAATTGGAAATGAAGGAATTGTACTCACTATCAGAATTACAACAATTATGTGGTGCAGTTAATTGGCTTAAACCTTTCTTACCCATCCCTGACTAAGAGATGAGACACCTCTTTTCACTGTTGGAGGGCCTCACCTGTCCTTCCACTAAGGTTAGGCTTACCCAAGAAGCTAAAGATTTGCTACTAAAGGTTTTGGCCATTCTAGCCACCTCCCGCCTGCAACACCATGATCCCCAAAGGCCTTTATTGGCAATCGTCCTCTGGACACGTAGGGGATTTGGGGGAGTATTACGGCAATCTGGGCCCCTTCTATGGACACATCAAGCACATTCTAACAAAGTCATCTCTAAGTTTGACCACTCCTTCCAACTTGGCCTTAAATCATGGATGCTGGCACAGAGAACATATTGATGAGAGCCAGATAAGGTTGTCTTCCTGTTTTCTTTAAAGAATACCCAGTCCCTCTGGGCAAATTCTATCTCACTCTAGGAAATGGTTGCAGGATTCACAGGAACTATTGACAATCATTTGCCAAAAAATAAGTTCTTAGCAGAATTCCCCACACTTCCAATACAGATACAGCCCCATGCAGTCCCCTCCTCCACTCTCATCCCTCATGCCACCCTGGCCTTTTCAGATTCCAATAAAAACAGATATGGTGCTCTTATCCAGCACCCTGGCTCCCAAGATGTTACATATGTTATCCCTAACCCTGGTTCTGTTCAATTGGGTGAGCTATTGGTCCTCCTCAAGGTTCTAGTGGTGTGCCAGACTGAGCCCATTAATATTTTTGCTGATAGACAATACATTGTACAGGCAGTTCATGTGCTGGCCTTTTCTTGAGTCAAAGACTAACTACTAACTGGCCCCTATCACCAGCACCAAGTTGCTCATACAAGATATCCTAAATCAGAGGACTGAGCATTGGTACCTGTCACATATTAGATCTCATTTCAAATTACCTGGAATATTGGCTTGAGGAAATGAGGCCACAGACACCATCATATTAACAGCCAGTATGGATTTCCTAAAGCAAGCCAGGATTCTTCACCAGCAGTTCCATCTGTTTCCACAGAATTTGCACAGACTTATTCCAGAATTACTGGCTTCCCAATGTAAACATTTGTCCTGGGCATGTGCCACTTGTGCTCCTCTTGCCCCCTTAGGACCACTTCAATATGCAGGGGTGAATCCAGGGCTTGTTGCCTAATGCCATCCAGTAGATGGAAGTTACACATCATGCTCCCTTTGTCAATCTTAAATTTGTTCATGTGATAATAGATACCTGTTCCTCCTTTGTTTATGCCCTTGCCCTTTCTGGAAGAAGGCCATCAATGCTATCAAAGCCCTAAAGTCAGCCATGGTAGTTACAAGGGTATCTTGGGCACTTAAGACTGGCAATGGCCCTGCCTATGTATCTCAACAATTCAATGACTTTCTAGGAAGATTTCCCATACCACTGGCATCCCCTACAATCTGCAGAGACAAGCCATTGTGGAGAGAACCAACACAGCTCTTAAGGAGCTGTTGACAAGGACTATCTCCCCAGAGGCTAGGAGAGATCCTCATCTGGCCTTAACAGAGGTCCTTTTCCATAAGAACTTTCTCAGTTTTGATGACAAGGGGCTCAGCCAGGCCTACAAGCACTGGGCATCTCTGCCAAAGAATACGTCCCTGCCCCTGGTCAGATGGAGAGGTCCTATCTCCCTCCAATGGCAGCAACCAGCTCCCTGCCTCCACTAATCAGTGGGAGAGGGTATGCTTGTGTTTTTCCTCAGAGTGCCACTACTCCAATATGGGTCCCAGCTAGAGATGTGTGCCTGGCCACAGATTAACCTGCTTCCACCAAGGAGGATATAACCCAGGATGGGTAATGTATATACTCCCCTTTCTTGCTCTCATTGCCCCTCTAAAAGCTGAAGACTTGTGGATCCTAGCTTTTCCACATTTCATATGACACCTTTTGAGATGAACATTAGTTTAACAGGCCAGGAGCTAGCTAAATATAAATAAACTTAGCCCATGATCAGCTAAGTTCCTGTATTATTTATTACTGCTAACACATGAAATTTTCCAATAAATCAGACAAGGGCAGAGTTTATGGCCTTTGACTCTTTATTTTTGAGGTTTGGCATGATATAAAAAGACTGTTTGATCCCTCCTGGATTTTCACTTATGTTTTGATTGGTGGGGTGGTGCTTTTAATCTTTCTCCTTTTTAAGTGTCTCCTACTGTACATCCAGCAACAATGGGCAGCCATTAAGGTGACGCTACAGGTGTTAATGGCTCTTAGACATCCAACTCATAGCCCTCCACAGGAGGTTATGCATGCCTGGCTTTCTGAAATTCAAAAGGCTACTGCCTGACCCTCCTCACCCAGGGTGACTCCCCAGGGATGGACACTCTTTGAGGGCTGATAGTCAATGACAGGTAAGAGCTTGTTCGGCAAGTCAACCTAAGACAGGCACAGTTCAGTTGCTGAGCCCCCCACCCCCACCCCCATGCCACCCCAAGGCAGGGTCAACAAGACTAGAGCAAAGAACTCCTCCTGCTGAACATCCATGTAATAAAATAAAAGGGTGTATATGTAGTAGGACAGGCCCATAAGGTTGAGGAAACGGGCTCAAACCAGTTTCCAAGGCATACACATAACATACTTCTTCATGAGCCAACCTGGAGTGTACGTGAGGGCCTAGTAACAGGTGCTGTCAGGTTTCCTGATTGCTGTGAGAGTTCCTGATCATGCCTAGCCAATGAGGGATGACCGCACAATGCCACCAGATTGGGACACAGCTTGAGTGCTGGGAGGAGGGTATATAAAGCCTTCCCCATTGTTGAATAAATGAGTTTGCTGTTTGCCTTCAACTGACTCCTGGTGTCTGTGTTGTTGACTTCGTGCGTTCTCACTCCATACCTGAAGGGAGCTGTTCCTGTTCTTGCAGCTGTGTCTTCTGGAACACTCAGCTGTGTCCTCTAGAACACTCAGAAGCCATTTCTGCTCTTACAGCTGTGTCCTCTGGCACAAGTGGCTGTACTGATCACAGAGGAAGTCCCTTAACTCCAAAAGTCAAAATTTAAATACATGTGCTTTTATTATAAGAAACTTAATATTAAGGAACCAAAGTTATCACTCATATCAGTGTGGTCTGGAATTTTGTTGGGCCACCATCTCACAAAAATGACACAGAGACTTACTATTGTGAAAGCTTGGCCTTAGCTTAGGCTCATCCCACTAGCTCTTATAACTTAAATTAAGCCATGTTTTTAAATCTACAATCTTTTACATGGCTCAGTTACCTTTATTCTGTACTGCCCATCCTGCTTCCTCAACTTCTGGCTGGTGACTCTGCCTTTTTCTCTTCCCAGAACTCTCTCTGTCCAGAAGTTCTGCCTACACCTCCTGCCTAGCCATTGGTCATTCAGCTGTTTATTAAACCAATCACAGTGTAAAGTAATATTCCACAACATACCAGAGATTAGAGATGGGTGACTAATTCCCAGAAGAATTCCCACTGTAGACTAGACCACATTGAGACACCCCTCCATCATCAAGGCTTCCACTTTACACTAGGCAACAGCTCTAAGTCAGTCCACCTGCTGCTTTTCCTCTGGAGTCTGTACTGATGGATCCTATACCACTTTCCATATGAAAGTAACTTCAATCCTCTCACCAAAAAGTCTTTTTTCCAACTTTAAAGGATAGAGAGATGCCTATTGCAAGATGGACTCACTGGCATCTTCATTTATTGCCAATACACACTAAAGTGAATTAGAGTTAAGAAAGAGAAGGGGCATTCCAGTGTCACTTTATTCTCATGCCACACTTCTTTTTAAAGCATTTACCTCTCTCCCCTAGTCACAAGTACCTCTAGAAGTTTATTCTTCCATTTCTTTCTATTTTGTCAGTTTTGTTTCTTTTCGTTGTGTTGATCTTTCACTCAGTGAGAACTTATAGCTAATTGTCAGCAGGAAATACTTAAGATTGTTGTTTGTCCCTCTATGTTTGTCCTATAATTCTTTCAGATTTCGTTGGCATTTCTCTATTCACTCATAAACTACCAGATGTCTACTGCAATCATGGCATTCTATGCAGAATGCTGTTTGTAGAAGCAAATATATAGACAGTGCATGTTTTCTGACCTTCAATAACTAAAGTCAGACAGGGAACATACATGTACGACCTGGTAAGAAGTGACAGCTGCCATAGTTAGTAGCACAAAGGGCTATGGCAGTTGAGAAGTGGAACTCAGATTTTCATGACAAAATTTCATTTGGAATGAATCGTAATAAGTAAGGTTTTTATAGGTAATGATGTGATCTCTGCCCTTGGCTGACCACTTTAGTAACTAGGAGGATCACTTCCCTCACCTACCACAGAGATGGTTAGGAAAGAGAAAAGACAAAAGATTAAGAGGACATCTTCAGCACTCGATAGCTACTCAGTTAACAAACCTCTGCAAGCACTGAATGGGGTAAAAGGATACAAGATGGATAGTGGCCTTCAATTCTAGGAATTTAGTTGCCAGTATGTGCTGCTGAATTCTATATTTTCACCATCAGGCATGAACATCCATCCCCTTCCAGGATTTATATTACTTCATGACTGTTGCTTACGTAACATGTTATTGCCTCACACTCAACATGTCTTAAATTGAACTTATTATCTCTTCTCTCAAGTCAACTCCCTTTATAACTTCCTTATGCTAATCGATGATGTCATCCAGCTCATACTGCAATCCTCTTCACTTGATAAATATTGTCTTCACTCTTGCTTCTTGTGGTTTCTTCTGACTTCCACCACTCTCCCACATACTCTTTTCACTTCATCTGACTGAATTTTTTAATTCTATTTAATGTTTCCTTGTGTTACAGTACTACTTCCATCAATTCTTTAAGCTTCTCTGCAGACAGTATAGGGAAAAATAGTATATCTTCACACTCCCCCTCAAGGGTATCACATATCTACAGTTACAGACTCCAAATATCCCTGATTGGAATCATACCATTCAGCCAATTTTGTCTCTTATGTGTGAGAAAAGACTCCTGCCTTCACTACACACTTGCGTATACTCATCTGAGCCTGCTTGTTGACAAAACTTATACCTCAGCCAGCTGAGCTCAGTTTTAGCAGAAAATCTTGCTAACTCAGCTCATGGCAGCCCCATCCCATATCTTGTGTATATCTGTGATGCAGTTCCTTTTTCCCATTCATTGATGTCAAAGTCTCTGGCCTGCTGTTACCAACAACATTAAAAGTCAGGTCAGCAAGAATGTTCCTCTTCTTGATATCTGAATATATTCCTCTTAGTAATTCCTCACTCATTGATGCATTGATTTCCCCATCTTGGTGGCTCAGCTATGAGTCCCATGTGTCTTTGCTCCTTGTAGAGACAGAGACACTCTGTCTCCTTGACCCTGTGGATTCCACTGTATTTGTTTTGATGAAAGTCTTCCTTTTTAATGTAAACAAGCATCCAAAAATTTCTTTTTGGTTAGTCTGTGGAAGACTGACCCCTAAATAAATAATGTACTGAAATAATCCTTTTCATTTCACTGGGCAGGGGAACACTCATAACTATAGTCCTTGTATTTTTAATATTCATGCATCTCTGGGCATTTTAGTTTGGAAGGCAGGCTCCATTAAAATTTATTTAAACCATACCCTTTCTAAAATGTTTGCCTACAAACTGAATTTACAGGTCTGTCAGGAATACTTGACCACCTGGTCTGGACTCACTGTAGAACACATTCTACTGTCTTTTTTTTTTTCATGTTTGGGAAACTTAATACCAGAATGTAATAAATAAACAGCTAACAGGAATGGTAAGGCCTCTCAGGGGATAGAGGTGCTTGCTGTCAAGCCTGATCTGTGTCCCTCTCATACCCTCCAACACACACACACACACACACACCCCAAAATATTTAAAGCTGTCTTAATAAAAGAATAAAGCTATAATTCTTCTTCAAATTGCTTTTATTGGACAATTGAAATATTATTATAAACCGCTAGTCTATTTTCACACAAAGGATCAAGAGGCACACCGATAAAAACCATGCATTGAACAAGGACCATTATTAGTACATAAATATACTGGGATCTCGCTATGAAACCTTATACCCATTATATGGATCTAGTCATTCAATAGCGTTTAACTAACAGTCACACAGATTTCCCAATTTGAATTGTATTAGAAACATAGCATCTGTGTTAGTAACCAAACGCTATCCTAGAAAAGAGAAGAAATGTGTGCACAAAGACTAGTTTGTAGTTATATCCCAAGGATCAATTTTAACAAAATGAAAGCATTATAATTCTATCAGATTTCTGCTCCCGTGAATAAATATATCACAGTTCTTTAATGACAGATTCATACATGCAACATCAGCATTGTATTTGGTTGATATTTGTGGGGAAATCACTTTCATTTGACTTTGTACACTCATTTGTTGTGAGATTTTTCTATTATCATCAGTGAAGTGAACAATATGGAAACCACATAGTCTTATACTGCACCAGTGAAATAGATAATGTGGGAGCCTAACACTCATGCCCTTCTACTACACCAAGTAATCATTTTTCAGGTTTCCAAGTAGCATAACAGCTTTTGCCTAAATGGTTTTTGTTTCTTAAACAAACATCAGTTTTTCCATAGGATTGCCTTATGGTATGCCAGGAGATAACTGAAATTAAGACTTCATTTCAACATTCTATCTTCCTCTTAACAAATGAGCTCTTTTTCAACAGATAACCTAGAATATAAACTATATTAAAAAATCACAGTTATAACAAATTACAGTTTACATGGCACCCATTTGGTTGACAAAACAGTTATTGAAAACATACTGTATGTGATATTTAGGTTATGTCAAAAATATATTTATTAAATATGAATTCATTTGTTTTAACATTATGAACAAATATCCATAAAATAAAGAATTGTTACCAAAATTATCATTGGAAATGTTTTGTTTTTTTCCTAAAACTCAAAATCTATTAGCAAGAAATCCATAAAGTTGTGTAAATAATCATTTCTACAATGATTCTACTGATGAAAAAATAAATACAATGTAGAAATAAATAGCTTTGTAGTAAAATAGAAAGAATTTTGCCTGTTGTCAAATAAATAAGCAGCACTATTCATTTTTTGTATTCTCCTGTGCAACCTAGTAAATGATGCTCTTGGCAGCCAGGAGTGTGTTCTTCAGAAGCATGGCCACGGTCATGGGTCCCACACCTCCTGGCACTGGAGTGATAAAGCTGGCTTTCTTCTTAACAGCTGAGGAGACAGAACATTTCTTCATTTTAAATGTATCTAGTAATACCATCTTTTGAACACTCTCTATATAGTCTATTTTCCCCTTTATAAGATGAAGTAGGCTACAATGAAAACAGACAGACATAAACACACACACACACACACACACACACACACACACACACACACACTTTACTCTCTGATATCTGTGGTGGACACAAAGGGATATGCTCAGTTTCCATGCTTCAGCTTTATATGAACAAAAGCAATAAGCTATGATCAATGTGATTACCTGTCATTCTTGTTATAACTTGTAGAAAAAAAGTAGGCTTATAGAAAAGGAAGCTGAGCTAACATTACTCACACAACTATAGGCAGTCATGATGAGGCCCTGAAGTGGGAACACATTAACCTGACTTAGATTATGTGCCATGTGCCAGGAGTCACAGGGCAGGAAGGTCTTAAGCATATTTCAAGATTGTTATAAGACTGATCATCAGGGACTGCTGGGCTTGTTCATCATTATGAGAGAGAGAGAAAGAGAGAGAAAAAGAGAGAGAGAGAGAGAGAGAGACAGAGAGAGACAGAGACAGAGACAGAGACAGACAGACAGACAGAGACAGACAGAGAGAGGCTCTGAGAGCTGCAGCTTAGTCGTGGCAGCTGGCCTTGAGAGAATGAGCCTGCCAGTCTGCAGGAGACAGCTGGAGGATTTGTGATCTAACTAAGTAAAAAATACATGAAATTGGTCACAACAGGAAGGTGGGATACAGGGACTCATCCCTCTCCTCTTTGACAGAGGCAGAACTAGGTTTGAAAAATTCTGTATTTCCACAATTGCACCCCTTCCCAGTTGGATTATCGTGGAAAAGTCCTAGGTGGCTGAAGGGACAGCAATGAAGAGTAAGATGTTCTGAAAGAAAGAAACACTGGGGAAGCAACTGCAACATAATGATTTTCCTACTTTCTTATTCCGGGCACTCACAGTATGTTACATGTTACACTTCAAATCACACAGCAGCTTAGCAAGCAGTATAAGTATTTTCTTCCTTGGATGTCAGATCCAACACCCACTGGTCGCCTTTGTCTTACCATCTTCCTCTTGCAAATTGTTTTTTTTAACCACATACTCAGGATTACATTCATGCTAAAAAATAAGAACTGTGTGAAGGGATAGAAATGGGAATGGGCTGTTGCATGAAACACCTGCAATACAGCTTAGCTCAGAATCTGCATTTTTTGCACAGGCTGCTAGTGGAAACCACACATGTGCATCCTGTCCTGCCTGTCATTCGTCATGGGGATCTTCACTTGTCTTGGGTTAGGACTTCCCTAGATGTTAACAAGACTTTATTAGCATCCGTAGGTCTCTCCACATTACTCAGTGGGCAGAAGATTAAGCACTGTTGCAAACACAGTTGAGCATCCAAGCACTATTTTCATTTTTTTTTAATGTTTGAAACAAAGTGGATACACGTGGAGGCAAGGTTTGTACATGGTAATGAGAAGGAAGCAATTATGAATTTGATTTTAAAACATCTATTAGGTTTCTCTGTCATTTTTTATTTCATTTTCCTGAAGGGCTGTGTCTGAGAAGAAATAAGTTTATATGTTGTAGGATAGTGTTACTGTAGTTTATGGTCTATTTACATAAGGAACAGGAACACCTTTTTTAGGTGAGGAATCATTAGCAGATGACACTGGGTATTGATGTCAGTGGGTAAAGGAAAAGTGCTCATCTGGGGAGGGAAGTAGCACCTGTAGTCCCAGGATTCAGGAGACTGAGATTGAAGAGTAACCTGCACCCAGAAGTTCAAAGTAAGTCTGGACAATAAAATAAGACCTTGTTTCTTAAATAATATATATTTTCTAATGATAATTTTGCATAACCATCTCAAGGCTATCATAAGCTATATATTTGTAGAGTACCACAGATGGTTTGAGATGAGATTAGTCATGAGAGAAGTTATAATGTCAGGTCATGCTTGATACTGTGAAATACATCTTCCCTGATCATGTCTAGAAGAGGGTGATTTAATGAGCACTAAAATCACCAGAACAACTTCTCATTGACTGTTGCCCTAAGAGCAGGCAGGCTTTGCACCTGCTTATAAAGAAGATGCTTTCAGTGTGTGTGTGTGTGTGTGTGTGTGTGTGTGTGTGTGTGTGTGTGTGTTGTGTGTGTGTGTGTGTTGTGTGTGTGTGTTGGGGGCTTCTCTATGCTTCACTGCAGAGAAACACAGAAGAATTATAGAGCAATAACTTCAACCAGAGATTAACTTACTGTGATTCTAAAACTGGGGTCATATGTGGGGGTATTGTGTTCCCCAAAATATTGTGCACGCTAATAAACTTATCTGGGGTCAGAGACAGAACAGCCACAATGTTAAACATGAGGATAGGCAGTGGTAGCACACGCCTTTAATCCTAGCATTCCAGAGACAGAAATCCCTCTGGATCTCTGTGAGTTCAAGGCCATATTGGAAACGGCCAGGCCTGGTGACCCACACCTTTAATCCCAGGGAGTGGTGGTAGAAAGCAGAAAGGTATATAAAGCGTGAGGACCAGAAACTAGAAGCCTTTGGCCTGGAGAAACATGTGGCTGGTTAAGCTTTCAGGCTTCTAGCAGCAGTTCAGCTGAGACCCATTCTGGATAAAGACTCAGAGGCATCCAGTCTGAGGAAACAAGATCAGCTGAGAAACTGGCATGGTGAGGTTAGCTGTGGCTTGGTCTGTCTCTCTGACCTTCCAGTGTTCACCCCAATACCTGCCTCAGGTTTGATTTTATTAATAAGAACTTGTAAGATTCATGCTACAGTCATATGTGTGCATGTGTTTAAGAGAAATATCAAAAGTCTCTTCTGCATGAGAATAAGGTATTAGATCAATCAGTAATTTCATGATTCACTAAAGAACACACAAAATTTAAGTTAAATTAAATTCCATAAAATCATCATAGTTTTAGAGTTATTGAAACTGACAATTAAAGCAAATAAAATCCCTGTTAAGTTCTTTTATCTGTGTGCAATGTGACCTGGGGATGAGGCTTAGATAGAAATGATAATAAAGGCAAATTCTTGAAAATAAGATTGTTTTAGGAAAAGCACTAATTATAACAAATTATTTGAATGACCTCCCTACAAAACTTCAGATGCTGTAAAGTAACTTCTAGAGATTTCCTTGAACTTATGAACATGACTTATACCACCCACCCTCTCTAACATGCCCCACTCCCCTTTTCCACCTGGTGAACATTTGTTCTTCCTCCTCAGTCTAGTAGAAACGTCAGTAGAGCTGATCAGTTCCCTGGGCTGAGTTAACTGTTTACTTGTTGCTCCATGAAATGTACAGAATAGTGTTCAAGGTAAGTCCTCAGTGTATTAGGACATCCCGTCTAAGGAGTCAAACTCCAGTTGCTCCTCCCCCATCCACTGGATTCTGGTGTAGAGTACTCGGTCTCATAGTCTGAAGTGCCGAACAACTGCACTGTAGAAAAAGCAGTGTTTCCCATATGAACAACGGTGCTATCAGTTTAAAGCTGGATTGAGGTAGAGATTCCTTGTTTTGGAGAACTTTATCATATAGCAGCTTCAGGTTGCTAGGCAAGCCCCAATGGGCAGGCAGTTTTGAAACCTCTACAGCATCACAGATGGTAATGTCTCATTGGCCAAATCATGTCTCACCATCATGTTTAAACTCTAAAGTGTGTGATAAGAATAGGAGCAAAGTTACTTTGCAAAGGGGATGTGCCAGGACACGGGAAACATGTGGCCACTTTTTATAGTCTACAATAGCAATAGTTGGTGTCCCATCTACCATTTCAGCCACACCATGTGTGGCCAGATTTACTATTTCAAACAGATCTGATCACCTCATACATAGACATTTGTGGAACTGTTACTAACATTAGGATAAAGTAAAAAGTATTCATCATGGCAACCGAGATCCTGTGTCCTCTGGTCCTATCTCCATATCTGATTATTACTGTTCCTACACATGTTACAAACTGGCCCAGACAGAGTCACAGAAGTTTCCCTTGTATAAGACATAGCTACTAACCCTTGGAACTCACAGTCTTATTACAGAGATACATATTTTAAAATGCAATTACTGAAGCAATAATTGAGGGATGGCTGTGGTGTGTGCTGAGGTTAAGTGTGAATGTGTTTGGAGGACCTTCCTAAGCCTGATACAAATGTGGCACAGGCAGGCCATACTTTTCCATGTAAGAAATACAGAGATCAGTTGGTGCTCTGGGAAGGGAGACCATGTTTGCAGTCAAGAGGGGAAGAAAAACTTCTCTTGGGTGGAAAGCCGCTTGAATCTGGAAAATGCCACAGGAAGACTGGAATTGCTGATCTGTGGGTAAACGGGATCTACAGGAGAGGATATGGAAGAGGTAGGTGGTTTGTAGAGCACTAGTTTTATAATATAACCTAAAATCAATCACTAAAGTATTTCTGAAGGGAAGAATGGGTACAGGCTCGGCTTCATAATCCTTTCCATTATCCTTATTGAAGAGAACTGTTTTTAGTATCAGAGCGAGAACAATAGGTATGGAGCAAAGGTCCCTTGTGTTTAAATGGAGGTTTTGACAGGGGTGATGAAAGATCCTAGGTGTTCAGCCTATGCATGTGCCTCCAAAAAATGCAAGGGTGACATATGGTCATAGGGTGTGGAGAGATTACTCACAAGGGATACGACGAGCGATGTAAGGAATGTTAAAGTGCTGTTTAACAACTGAGTTAGAACAAAGGAAAAAGGATGTGATCATTACCCTTTTGGCAGCCGCAACCATGTTTCATGAGAGGGTGTCTCTGGCTTGTGTTTTCTGTGTCATTACTTCCTCTGGAAACTTTATGGTCCCGGTTCCCAGGACTGGCACTTAGGAATCGAAATGGTCATTGAAAAGATGTCATCTGGAACACTCTCCAGGTCCTTGCCAGGCAGTGAATTTTTCCCTCAGTGCCACTGTGTTCCTCCATGGTCCTTCAATAAGAAAACTGATGTACCTAAACAGAACTGACTTCTGCTAATATTTTATGAAAAATATTATGTCCTAGAAAGAAAGAATATATTTGTGCCCTAAAAACCTGTGTTTGGGTGGAGCCACAGAAACTATTGCCATGAGTTTCTCTTGTGCGGTTGGTTTTCTTTCTAGTTTGTTTGACATTTGGAAAGAAGCACTCTGTGGCCGATCTTAGATTCCGAACAGTGCAACAGCAGACCTTTAGAAGCAACTTAACTTTAAAAGCAGCAACACAAAACAATGTCTGGCTTCCCTCATGTGAGTCTCAGCTTCCCAGTATACAAATATAATTGTCTAAATTAAATGATTAGGGAAGTTTCCCATGCTTCTAAGTGCAAACTACTTAGGCATGGCCTCTCAAACATATCCACTGTAATGAAGGGGAGGCAAGCTTCAGGAAAACGAAGGGCAGGAGTAACAACCAGAAAAACCTGAATGGCACAGGACTGGAGAAATAGTATGACTCAGGAGGTAACAAAGAACCACTCCACTTTCTCACATGGGTGTTATAAAATGATGATTAAGTGCGTGTGCAGCCAGAGAGCAAAGGGCTCTTTCGCACATGGCTCTCCACTGAATTTTTGTATGGCAACAGGATCAGGTATAACCAAGGTAATGTACTAAGCTTATCTAGGTTGCTGGTTCTTTTTTTTTTAATTATATTTTATTGATCAATGGATTGATTGGCTTTGTGTGTGTGTGTGTGTGTGTGTGTGTGTGTGTGAGAGAGAGAGAGAGAGAGAGAGAGAGAGAGAGAGAGAGAGAGAGAGAGAGAGAGAGAGAGAAAGGTGCACTTACTTATGATTGCATGTGTGGGTATGTAAGCCAAAGGGAATCTTGAAGAGTCCGTTCTCCTTTCCCCATGTGGGTTCCAGGGATCAAACTTAAGAGGTTTCAGGCTTGGCAGCAAGTTCACTTACCTGATGAGTCATCTTGCCTGCCCCTGTTTCCCTGATTCTTAAGGTTCCCACAAGTTTTCTACATATACTTCATTTCTCTACATATACATTTATTGTCAGATTATCCTAGGGGAAGGAAGAGCACAGGGGATTCTTTGCCTAGAATGGAACAGAAGAGTGTGAAACTCTGGCCTGTGTTTCTATACAGACTGAGCTGGCTTCTTTAGGTTAGTGAGCTGGACACACATGGACTTGCTTCGCCAATTTACTTTTCAATGTATATTTGTGAGACAGCTGCTAATCATTCTTCCCATTTCTCTCCCTTCCCTCCCTTTCTCTTTCCTTCCCTCTTCATATTAAACCAATTCTTTATGTATCTGGCTAGCCATTTCATAGCTGTGACTGCCTAACACAATGCCAGTCATACCACTTAGAAAACATTGAATGGAGCCATATAGCAACCCAGTTGCCTGGATAAATCAAAACTTACTGTCTGTGAACTTGTTCATCACCAGCAAAGCCTCTTCACAGGCCATGGATGCTGTCAGCTGTCATCACACTTTTATTCTGGTTGACAAGAGTTTAAATACTGCTATGATATTTCCATTGACAGCTTGAGAATTGACCAATAGTGTCTCCCTTTCACAGTGTCCTTGTGACAGTTGGTGACATGATCATCTTGTGCCATCTGTCACAATCCTTTCTCTCCTTTCCTATAGTTCCCTTTTCCTTCAGGCACTGAACACTGCCATCAGTAGTGAACTAAGAAACTATTCAAAATGTTGGAGAGTCTGCCGTATCTCTTGGCAGGTCCTTGATCTCAGGAGCTTATCGTAATCAACCTAGAATAAAAGATAAATGTCTTCCCTATAGGTAACTGTGTCTTAGGATGCTGAGAAAGAACTACACAAACTATCTCATAGTAAAATAAGACTTGTTCATGTCAAAGACATCCTACTAACTAGAATGTCTTTAGAGATTCACTTCATTTCAAAGACCCAAACTTCATAATGACTACCTTGTATTCACAGAGAGCATCAGTGGAGACAGCCAGCACATTGATGACAGAGATCTCATGGTGACCTCCATGGTTCTACCTGTTCTTATAGATGACCTTTGTGAGCACCGTAAACACAGTCTGTCCCAGAGAACTACTTTTGCAACTTCTATCAATTTTTCAACTTCCTGAGACCGATCATCTTTGGGTTAAAGTATTAGGTCTTCCCTTGGAGTAAAGCTAGACTGTGGGGTGATCTTATAATTATGTTCTCCAAAAAGCTGATATTTTAAGTCAGACTGATCAATCATACCATCAACTTCAGTGAATGACACCGACAACTGAGTTGGAAACAGGATTTAGCTCAAGAGAGGGCTACTTCCTCAGAAAGTGGAAACATTCTCTTACCTCCCCATGTGGTAGAAGGCACTCTTAGGACTAAGAGGCATCAAAAGAATCTGTTTGAAATGATATCCAAAAAGTATAAATTTCGGAGGCTTATTTATTGTTTGCATGGTTATATGCCCCATATTCATATGCGAGTAACATAGCACAAACTCAAGCAATACTCGCTGAAGAACTCAATGAATGGACTAATCTTCGAACACACAGGTGTGTGTCATTCCTGTGCTTGCTGAAGAACTCAATGAATGGACTAATCTTTGGACACACAGGTGTGTATCATTCCTGTGCTTGCTGAAGAACTCAATGAATGGACTAATCTTCGGACACACAGGTGTGTATCATTCCTGTGGGACCTCCTTGTCTGGGGCCCTATCTTCATCAGACAGTTCAAAAGTCCTGACACCTACTGCTATGGCAGCAGACGGGGCTTTGTCAGCTCCTCCATGGAGGCTGCCTGCCTAGTCCATCCATATCTTAAACATAAAAGTTTCAAAGCTAAGAGTCAATTACTTCTCAGCTCTCAATTGATTAATAAACAAACCAATAGAGCCTCCTAACTGGCTCACAGGCTCTGCCACAGGATTTAAAGTAAGTAAGTAAGTAAGTAAGTAAGTAAGTAAGTAAGTAAGTAAG
>CABHPH010100363.1:0-14335 GCA_902168325.1 Peromyscus nudipes | reverse complement strand
AAGTAAGTAAGTAAGTAAGTAAGTAAGTAAGTAAGTAAGTAAGTAAGTAAGTAAGAAATAAATAAGTAAATAAATAAATGAATAAACAAATAAACAAATGAAAGTCCCTAATCTTCTTCCACTAACAGGCAAAAGTCTATGAAGACCTTCATGGATTGTGTTAACCTTCTACAACAAGCTGTAAAAAGACAGAGAATAAGGAGATATCCATTTGTTGACTTATGAAAATACAAATCCTGACTGGGCTTCTAAGTGTTTTGAACGCAGAAATTAGGCCTCGCCATTTTCTAGGGTTAATGGAATTCCTCCCATGATAGGTAAACTCACAAACAGGTTCCAGTGAGCAAACAAATTCAAAACTACCAGGTTGTTGTTACTGATTTTAAAATTGATTTTTACTATTCCTTTATGTGCTGATGATTAAAAAAACAAAAACTTATCTTTTTGATGACTATTCCTAATTATAAAAAAATAAAAAAAAAATAAGTGATATAAAGATATTTTAATAATGAAGGATCTATTTATATACGATGGTTAACATGCTTGGGTATTTCCAGATGGAGAAGAAAGGTTTATACAGTGGTTGGATATTTCCAGATTTACAAAAAAGAAAAAAGAAAGAGTGCAAGCAGATAATGGTTGTGCATACCTTTAGTCCTAGCACTCTGGAGGCAAAAGCAGGCAGATCTCTATGAGTTCAAGGCCAGCTTGATCTACAGATCTACAAAGTGAGTTCCAGAGCAGCCAAGGCTACACAGAAAAATCCTGTCTTAAAAAAAAGTTATAGTAAAGGTTAAGATATCTAGGTGCTTCCAAAAAAAATTAGAAGATTCATATGATTTGTAAGTGTCTGAGTAAGGTCTCTAAGGGATGTATAAAATAAGACCCCAAGATGATACACACATGAGGGTAAAACTTCAAAGTTTAACACAGTGATGTATAACAGTTTTATGTACCAGCAACTAAAGTCTTAGAAAAGCAATTAAAACCATCATAGACACAGGTTGAAAAAACTAAGCCTCCTTTGTCCTTTAAAATTTGTTCATGTTTATCCCGATGACTTTTCAGGCTTTATTTTTGCTACAGTTCAAGCACGTTGAGTCTTCAAGAGCTTTATACTGTCACTTATTAACTGCTTCTGGATACTGAAGATTTCAAAACAGAGTAAATCAGACAACGGTCCTGCTTATAGAGCTAAACTTTTATCTGTTTCTGTCAACTTTGGAAAATTCATGTCTTTCATGGCATTTCCTAAGGACAGTCATAATTGAATGAGTTCATTTATTACTAAAAAATCAAATACATAAACAACAAAGGGGGAATATGGGATTAACTGCACAGTAGTAACTTGTTAAAGCAATGCAAACACACCCTTTGACATTTTAAATTATTTCTTGGAAATCACAGGGGAAAAAAAAAAGAAATTGTATCCAAACTCATGACTTTATCTAAACTTTCTCATAGACCCAACTTATGTCTGGATCCTGTTCTCTTCATAACTTGGAACTGGGCTCCACATGTGTGCTTTCTCCCACAGGCCTTTTCTGGATCCCAACAGCATTGGTAAAGCTGAATTAACTGGCACCAGAAGGCAACAACCTGGTAACCCAAGGACACTTTGCTGAGTTTCAAACAAATGTAAACTGCATGTCACTTCTAATTCTCACCCCATTGACCAAACTTCTTTCCATTGCACTGACACCCTGTACCATCCATTGTTTACTTCTTGTCACATTATTCAATGTATTAACACTTTCAACTCTACATTCATGATATTAAAACCCTCCTTCCTGTTCATTCCTATAAAAATAAAATAAAAAATGGTCTTTAGAAAAATATAAATGCTATTTGGGGGGAAGTTATTAATGGTAATAAAAGCAGAAGTTTTATAGGGTTGATAACAGCTGCTGTCATCTTAATAATGCTTATTGGAATCCTAACTGCTAGTACGGTAGGAATGTTGGCTCTCCAGCAGGGAATACAAACAGCTCAGTTTACCAAAGAGCTGGCTGAAAATTTCAAAGATAGAAAGAACTCAAGAAAAAACAGACATAGTTTTTTTTTTTTTTTCAGAAAGGCTGGATGCCCTTGATGATAGCATTGGTTAGACTGGGCACCAAAGTCAAGCTATTAAAATTGATTACCATTATAATTAACTTATATTGTATCTCTGCTTTACCCTATAGTGATAATATAAATATCCATGGAAATTGGTTAAGAACCATCTCAATGGAGTATAGTCTCAACATAGCTGTACTATTGACCTTGGATAGTTATATCAAGAAATATATTCATTAGAATATTCTAATTCTAATTATTTTGTCAATAGTCACTGGCCAACAGTTTGCAGATGAATTGTGAAATACAATGTCTCAATCCCTTTATTATTTTATACAATTAGACCACTAAAATCCTGATAAATTTAATATTAGTTATTATTATTCTTTTATTGCCTCTAGTAGGCTGGCTCTGCATTCAAAGAATCCAGAGATGATTGAGAGACCAAGAAAGAGCTCATTATGTCACCATGGTGCTGCAAAATGAGAAGGGGAGGGGTGTTGGGGTCCAGATGGTCCTCAATTTCTTACTCAAACACAACTCTTGACCCAGATGTGGCAATGAGATTTCAGAAAACTCTAGGCATGTGGCAAAGCCTAGGAGGAATGTCTCCAGTGCAAAACACGGCCACAAGGGCAAAAAAGTACAGAAGAACTCAGATAAGGGGTCAAAGATACTGTTTGCCAAGCTCTGCTTGCAATGCTATCCCTAGTAGCTATCTAAACAACTTAGAAACAGCAGAGGGAAAATAAAAACGGTTCTTGAAGTGAACCTAGAGTCTTGAGTCTTTCTACCACTACCCTCCTATCCAGATCCAGGCATCAGATGCCCAAGATTGCATTGTCTGAGGCATAAGAGCATGAACAGGAAGACTAAGACTTAGTGTGGGGTAGAAATACAGAATGTATAAGACATGAAGTTCACACTAGAAAGGAATAGTTTAGTTGGGACCAACTAAATAAAAATTTATGATAGTATAAAAGAAATCAGCAGCGAGACAGGGTTTCTCTGTGTAGCTTTGCTCCTTTCCTGAAACTCACTCTGTAGCCCAGGCTGGCCTCGAACTCACAGAAATCCGCCTGGCTCTGTCTCACGAGTACTGGGATTAAAGGCGTGCGCCACCACCGCCTGGCGGCAGCTAAGCATTCTAAAGGGGCCTGAAGAAGACAGAAATAGTCATGACTGCATCCAGGTTGATTTCTTTGACAGTTGAATAAAGAACAGACTAAACCAAAGAAACACTTGAGGACAGAAAATCTGTCTGATTTTCAGAGCCAGGCGGATTTCTGTGAGTTCGAGGCCAGCCTGGGGTACAGAGTGAGTTTCAGGAAAGGAGCAAAGCTTCACAGAGAAACCCTGCCTCGCTGCTGATTTCTTTTATACTATCATGAATTTTTATTTAGTTGGTCCCAACTAAACTATTCCTTTCTAGTGTGAACTTCATGTCTTATACATTCTGTATTTCTACCCCACACTAAGTCTTAGTCTTCCTGTTCATGCTCTTATGCCTCAGACAATGCAATCTTGGGCATCTGAGGCAGTGGTAACTAAAGTACAGAGTTATGGGCTTCCAGATCATCAGCACAGTGGGAACGAAAAGGTGATTCATATATACTGCTTGCAGCCTGCTGTGTGCTCAGCGATTCACAGGCGTTAATTAGCTCATGTACGGTGATTATTTCATTTAATATTCAGGACAACTTTCTAAGACAGGTATGATGATCTCAGTTTTTCAACAATAAAATCAAGTCTCAGAGAGGCAAAGTGATTTACCTAAGGTCGTAATTGTTTTAAGCAAGGGAGCCAGGATTCAAACCCAAGTCAGCCCAACTCCAGAGTACAATCATTTAGGAAAAGCTAATGACAAAAAAAAAAAAAAAAAAAAAAAAAGAATGTGAAGTGAAAACTCTGAGGTTTCAAGTGTAGAACATTCTAGAAGGAGAGAAAACAGATGAAGGGTTTGGTCCCATCTCCAGTAGTCTCTTAGAGGGACAATAAGCGCTTCACTGCCCTGTGTCCTCTGAGGTTGCAATTCTGAGGGACACATTTCACCAGATGGAGTTCTAGTTCTAAGATTTATCATCCCTTTGTGGGAGCCATTTCCTGTTTAGTGCATATTCTTTTGAAAACTTCAAATGTAGACTCCAGCGTCTGAGGCAAATTTACAAGTTTTACATCATATTTCCATTCTTGAATAAACTGTTTTACGTCATAGTTCCATTCTTAAATAAACTGCATTGGACACAGTAATGAGTATTAATCCTCTGTTTTTTCCTCTTTGCTGCCTTGACTGTTGCTTCCCCTTGGATAAAGCCCCCTTCTTCAGCCCCATTCCCTACAGAGCTATTTACATCCTAGATCAGCCCCCTCATTCCTTTGCTCACACGCCATACCAGCTACATACATCATGGGTCAAATTCTTTGGTCTGGTTAAAAAAAAAAAAAAAAAAAACGTTTAAAGAGGATTATGGAGCTGGAATCTACACTCACGCTCATTCCAAGGACCTTAAAATCATACGTGATTCTGTTTTTCACACCTAATCATTTGACCAATCATCCCAACTCTCCCTTTAAATTATATCTACCATCTCACCACCTCATAATACTTAAGCACATTACTACCCTTGTCCACACCCCATCATTTCTTACTTGGATAATTACAATTGCCTCTTAACAGGTACCCCTGTTGACACCCTTACTTTCCACAGTCCAGCCAGCAATCCTGTCAGAAACAAGTCAAAAAGAGTAAAATCCAGATTCTTTTCTGTGGCCTTTAAGGCCTAATATAATATACCACCCCCATTACCACCTCAAAGTTTCCCGCAATCTTTCCCTTTATTTACTGTGTCCAGTTGCAGTGGCTTCCTCGTAGCTCATCAAAACTACCAGACAGAGCCAGACCTGATCGCACACGCACACGCGCGCGCGCGCGCGCACACACACACATACACACACACACACACACACACACATACACACAACCTATAATTCCAGTACTAGGGAAGGTGAGACAGAAAAGTCAGGAGTTCAAGGCCAGCATTGAGAACATAGCATGTTCAAGGCCAGTCTGAACACAGATAGATTCTGTCCCGAAGATTACAAAACAAAAACTAAACCACCAAACCTGATCTGAAGATCTTCACAACAAAAGCTCTAGTTGCCTGGGATGGTCCTCCCTCATGTCTGCAGGGTGCTTTTCCCCATTTGGCAGGTTAGCAGTGAGCTTGTTCTGAGGACCAGCAACTCTACCCATCCATTTCTAGGTTATTTATCATGTCTATATGGCGTTTCCCCCATTTGGCAGGTTAGCAGTGAACTTGTTCAGAGAACCCCTTTAAAGCAACTCTACCCATCCATTTCTAGGTTACTTATTTTGTTTCATTTTGTTTTAAAGGTTGGTTTTTAATTTCATATTGTTAATGCATAAGCCAAAGCTCACATTCTAAAGGGAACAGAGATAGTTTATTCTGGAGCCATTGTGAGTGGCCATGGCCTGGAAATACAGATTTAGAAAACCCCAAATTCCATGTTCCAATGTGGAAGCAGTTTCATAAAGTTTTATAGTTTCACAGAAAAAGAAAGTCATAAATCAAGGCAAGCTTAAAATACATCAGTGGGTCCATCAGATAGGCAGTTAAAGCGAGATGGGGGAGCTTTTCTATAGGCCCAAGATGCTATCTGAGCTTTTGGTTTGGTGGAAGCTAGTGAGCTAAGTTAATAGATCCTAAAAGGTATTTTATCTATTAGTCACAAGATGTTAGTTCCAATACAGAGGTGGGCGAGGAATGGCTGTTCCAGAGGGCTAGAAGTAGCCTAAGATGAGGTAATTAACCTCTGACCCTGCAACAACATTTCAATCTCTCCTTGGTACTGAAATTCCAATCAGCCACTCAATCTCTGAAGACACAGTTTCTTTTCATGAGTTTGTGTTCACAATGTATATGGGTGTTTGCATTCAAGTTATATGTGTACACCATGTGCACAGTACCCTCATAGGCCAGAAAAGAGGGCTGGATTCCCTAAAGTTGGGATTACAAATGGCTGTAAGCAACCATGTGGGTGCTGGGAATCAAATCCCGGTTGTCTGGAAGAGCAGCCAGTGCTCTTCACTGCTAAGACATCTCTCCAGGCTGGTTTATTTTTGTAACACTAATCACTATTTCATAGCCTATAAAGATGTGTTTGTTTGGTTATTACCATGAATAAAATTTTGTCTTATTTAGGCCACAATTGTGTCTCATGGGATGGATTCACAGCAAATGCTCAACAAATGTTTGAAAACTGAATGAATCTAAAGTCTCCCAAGTAGGAGTTGGATATTCATGTTCTTAGATATAAAGTGGATTTCTATTGACTCAAATAGGGTCACACATGTAGAAATTGTGGGTGGATTCCACATCCTTTCTACTCTCACACATATCTACGTCCCGGTGCACAGGATTATAGTGTTGAAATGACAAGGGAAACTTTCAGGTTCCCAAGGGTGAAGGGACTTTGCTGCACACTTCCCTTTACCTTACCATGAATGAGGAGGCAAAAACAGTATGTATGCAAAGGTGTTATGTGCAAAACTGTGCTCTCCCTGATCTGTATGCTCAGATGCTAATATCCCAGCACCTGACAATGTGACTGCATCCAGAGATAAGGTCTTTGAGGAGGATATATGCTGTATGAGATCATTATAGTAAGGTCTATTATAATAGGACTGATGTCATCAAAAGGAGAAGAAATTAGTCCATGGACATTTCCAGAAGGAAGGCATTGTGAAGCTAATAAAGAAAAGATGAGCAAAGAAGAAGAAAGGATACAGTAGGAACCCTCATGACACCTCCACTTGGATGTTAGGCTTCCAGAAGTGTGTGGAATCCATTACTGCTATGGAAGGCAACTTATCTGTTGTGGTTTGCTTTGGCGGCTCTAGTGAGGTGCTACAGACATCAATACGGACAAAAAAGCATCCCTGAGTGAAGAACTGATTAATATCCCTGGCTGCCTGCTTAACTACTGACTTCAGTTAGAGAGGGCTGTGACTTGAGGTAATGTATTGCAACATCCCTTTGTTATAATAGTTTATCCTGTATTCAAGCATAATCCTTATAAGAAATAAAGGAAGCCATCTAATTGTTTAAGAAAAGTGGGAAAATCAAACCATGATATATTCTTTGAATATATCTGTACACTTGAGCCTTGATATGGGAAATGCTGTTCACAATTTACATGTGTAAGTCATATTCCCCAAACTATAAGCAGATATAAAATATCTGGAAGGAGTGATGTGTGGATATGACTAAGATATACTACATACATAAACGTTTCAAAGAAAAAAATCAAAGTTAAAATTTTAAAAACACTAGTGGTATCTGAGGGGTAGGCTTTCCTTTCAATAAAATGTGGCTTCTTTACACACTTCCGTTTATTACACTGTCAGTCTTTATAGTTATCACTGTCATCTCTACCTACTGTCCTGTAACCTCGAGACTGCACATGAAGAAAAACCTGTTTCAGACATTGAATCCACCTATTTTGTTTATGAGGAAAAACACCATTCCTGCTCCGCCTCTCCCCCTCCTCCTTCCCAGTCTTTCCCCGCATTGTTTGGTGTGATCATTCAGGGAGGCAAGGTCAGGACTGGTAGAGAGGGAGGAGGGAGGGGCAGGCAATAAGGAGCAAACATTCCATTCCATCGCAACCCCTGCAGAATAATGCATCATAAAACTGAAGCAAAGTCATTAAAGCTTCAACCGTTTGCAGAAACATCTGTGCATTGGGCATGGGGTGTAGATGAAGCCTGAGAGGTAACCAACAGGAGCAGGGCTAACTGAATTAGCAGCATGGGAAGTCATTAATTACATGTTCAGCTGTCCCAGTCCATTTGGTGAATTGCAGCCATAAAAGCAGTGTAATTATGAGCATCTAGGACTAGAGACTGCATTCCAGCTTGTAATTCAGAAGGTGCTACTTGCCACCCATACTCTGTAATCTCTTGTTTGTATCTTTGGAATATAGAATGCTTTGTCATAAATGCCTGATGTGGACATTAAGGCTTCAACGGAAGACAGTTGAAAGAAATGTAGGAGAAAGTCATTAGGGCCCATCATAAAACAGTAATCTACAAAGAAAAATTTAGATTTCTCAAATATATTATTCATTGCATGACTGTTGCTAATGAAAAAAATTCCTAGACATTAAGACAGTTTTGTTACATAGATGCTTTTAAATACTGCCTTGGAGATTAGAGAAATGGCTCAGCACTTAAGATTGTGTATTGTTCTTGCAAAAGACCCTCAGTTCCCAGTTACCCATATTGGGTGGCTCACAACCACTCCAGCTCCAGGGGATCCAACATCTCTGGCCTTCTTGGGCACCTACACTTATGTGTACACCGCCCCCCCAGGCACACACATATAATTAAAAATAATAAAAATGAATCTTAAAAAAATTTAAATACTGCCTTATGTTAGAGGAATGAGATATGCTCAGATAGCTAAAAGAGGATGATGGTAAATATTGATCAGAGGTTAGAGGCATCCATGAACATTCCTGAGTCCTATAATTGAGGATTGATGCAAAGTAAAACATCAGTTCAATGTGATGCTAATTTTACGGCTGTATAATTTTTTTTTGTTTTTGTTTGTTTGTTTTTTGAGAAGACAGGGTTTCTCTGTGTAGCCCTTGCTATTTTGGAACTTTCTCTGTAGACCAGGCTGGCCTTGAACTCACAGAGGTCCACCTGCCTTAGCCTCCCAAGTGCTGGGATTAAAGATGTGTGCCACCAGGCCTGGCTAGCTCTATTTATTCTTAAGAGCACTCAAGAAAGCATGGCATTGCAGGAAGGGCCTGTTGGGACCCTATGGGATCTCCACAGAGGTTCTAAGCAAGCAACACCCCCAACACTGGGCAGGCAGGCTACATGGACAGTACTGCAGTGGGAAGGGTGAGACACTGGAACCAAGCAGGCTGCGCAATGATGAGAGGTGGAATTTGAACTGCACAGCCTTGAACTTCGTGACATTTTAGTGTGTACTCAGATAACTACAGCAGCAGAGGCTCTGCGGGAGCAGCATGCTGTGATTGTTGAAGCAGTCTGAATAATCAGTGCAGGGAATTACACGTGTCCAGTAGCCTTTCAAATTATTTTGTCAAAGTACAGAAAAGTATCTTTCTATAATTCATAAGTATATGGAGAATTGAAAATAACAGTAAAGCTAGCATTTATTAAAATCTATTTAAAACAGAAACATTGACAATTAGAGCTTTATTACTTTGCACAACTCTATGGAGATCAATCTGGTACTTGCCTTCTGGTGCATCACCTCCTACCTGGAGAAAGCATCCATTCCATAACTTGGCAAATTCTCCTTCTTCCTACAGTTTGCTTTTCTTTACAACCACTGTGTTCGTTCACATTGAAAAATCATTCCCATCGGTGCAATCTACTTTCCAGGCAGGGCCCAACTTCCTGCATTAATGAGCCAGTCTTTTCTGTGAGGAAACTTTCTTCTGCATCTGACTCTACCTACATCTGCTGTGTTCAGCTTGGCAGAAGTTATAGTGAAACTTTCACAGTTCCTCACAAAACACTCATGCTTTTCCTATGGCAGTTTGTAGCCAAACCTCACGAGATGGTGACAAGAGCCTTTAATCTCAGGAAGTGATGGCAGAAAGCAGAAAGGTATATAAGGCGTGAAAACTAGGAACTAGGGCCGGTTAAGCTTTCAGGCTTTTGAGAAGCAGTTCAGCTGAGATCCATTTGGATGAGGACTCAGAAGCTTCCAGTCTGAGGAAACAGGATCAGCTGAGGAATTGGCAAGGATTTGTGCTACAACTTACCTATTTGTTAACTGGCAATTTTATTCACTTGGTAATTAATTTCTGCAATACTTTGTAAATTCTCAATATTAGCCCTTTGCCTGAAGTGCAGCCAGCAAAGATTCCCTCCCATTCTGAGTCCTGATTGATAACTCTGCTGACTTTTCTTTGTTGTATAGAAACTTACTTTCCTCTAGTCCCTCTGTTGACACTGAGGGTTAGTTTGTGGGCTTTGGGTGTTCTACATGTCCTTTCATGAGCATTTCAGCATGTACACCCAGCACATATGTACACATTTCCACATATATGTAAAGATGCAGACACGTTTATGTGGAGAATCAGTGTTGCCAGACTAGAACTCAAGCCGTACTGGGGTCCATAGCAATCAGAGCCCATGAGGACAGTCGTGCACTCTTTCACAAGGTACATCTGTGCTTGTTCTGACTCAGCGTTCTGCCCCTTAGGACACATCATTGCACACGTGTGGCTGCTTTTCTTTCCTTAACCAGCAGACTTAAATTGCTTAATCAGAGTCTAGGTCTGGTTTCACTCCAGAATCTTTCATATGTGGGTACCACACCCTAGGACACTTGCAAATATCTGCATTTCTGGATAAATGATCAACTGATAATCAAGTTCCCAGTGAAATTTAAAATATAAATTTTAAGAGCTAGACATCTGGCTCAGTGATTAAGAGTCCGGCTATTGTTTCAGAGGACCCAGGTTCAATTCCCAGCACCCACCAGGTAATTCACAACTATCTGTAACTCTAGTTCCAGGGAGTCTAACTCCCTCTTCTAGCTTCCTTAGACACTAGGCATTCATGTGATACATAGACATATATGTAGGCAAAACACCCATACACATAAAAAAATAAAACCCACATTTTAAAATCACATTGTTTATTCCTTTAGTTGTAACGATACATCTGTAACTATGAAGTGCTTCAAGGAGTTCTGCTGTGTTGGTCAGAAAGAGCAATCATTTATTTTCAATGTTTTGTCACATTTGTTTGTGTGTATTCACATACATGTGTGTGGCATGCACACATGAGGAAGTCAAAGGACAGACTGTGGGAGTCAGTTCTCTCTTTCCACTATGTGGATCCTATAGGTTGAACTTAGGTCAACAGGCTTAGCAACAAGTGCCTTTACCTGCTGAGCTGTCTTGGCAACCTAGAATGATCAGTATCATTTCTAAAATATTTCAAATATGAGAATGTCTCCACTTACTTTAGGGTGTTCATGCACCCAAGACTACCACTAATCTGGAAACATCAAAGTTGGTAAGAACCTGACAAAGAACTGGAAGTGAAACTGTTTGGGATCAGGTGGCTAGAAACTTATGTGTCTAGGGGCTCAGCTGCCTTATATAGAGAGAAGCCATGGATTTGGAACTGTTTTGTTAATACTGCATGCTGGGTGTGTTAAATCCTTCACTGACCATGCAATTTAGCCTAGCTCCTCTTCTTCATCCTCTTTTAAACAAAAATCAAGAGCATCAGTTTCAATTATCCAGACAACTATCTAGATCTAAAATTGAGCTTGAGTTAGCAAACACACTCTGAGATGACTCTCACTGTAAGAGTGAAATACGATACAAGTACTATGAAGAGGAAAAGGAAAATGGGAGGGGTACTCAAGTTGGGTAGAGGGGAGGAAAGGTAATACCGAGGGGGAGATAAATAACACTAACGATGTTTGCAAGGGACCACAGGGAAACATTATTTTATAAGATTACATAAAATACATATATAATACATGTGTGTGCATTTGTATTTATAGTTTAAATGGAGTTACAGCACATGGGGTGATAGTGTTCCCCATGAAAGACTTAGACTATCTAACAAAGCTCCACTGTCAAGTATGGGAAGCCTCCTTTTGAATTTTTGGTCAGGTAAGTCCTAGAGACTCCAAAACCACATGGGGCTATTGCCATTGCCCTTGTCTGCCTCCTAGAACTGGAAGGTAGGACCCTATTGGTTAAGACACCACACACCTCAGACACAGGACTTAAAGGAATCAGCCTTGGAAGCCTACTCCTTGAAGACTAACTCTTCTAGTATCCGAAGGTTAGTGGTACTCATACCTTGGGGATAACCAACAGCTATGTGGTCTTAAGGTCCACTCACTAGGATAGAGTTCATGTCTGGTACTATAAATCTAGCCAACTATATGTAGCTAAGAGGTCATAGACCCTACAAGAGAACCTATTACTGCCATTTTCCTAAAGCAATATAATTTCTAATTATATTCCAAACACTTGTCTTTATACCCACAGAAAAGTATAACTCTCATCCCTCATCAAAGAAATTTCTTTTTGCATCTGATAGAGGGTACTACCTCAGTAGTACATGTGGTCAAAATGCAAAGAATATGTAACCCTGGGGTCAGCCCAGTTGGTACACCTACAATACAACACCTATACCTAAGGCTCAGAAAACATCTTGGAAAATGAATGGAAAGATTTTTAAGGGACAGAGGACTGGGATCCCTGCTGTTAGACAATGTTTTGTACTCATGAAATCTCCACAACATAATTGTCTAAACAGGATCTATACAATGATACCACCCAACATGTCAATTTGGATAGGGGAAATTTCATAAAGCCACACCCCTAGATGAAGAGCTACAGGCAATAGGTGGCTGCTTAGAAAGGGAGAATCAGTCTTCTACAGGGACCATCTCCCTGACAGATCATCCAATCCCAAGTGGTTGACCCTAAACATATATGCATAAGGAGCATCACTAAATGGGCTCAGTGGGTTGTATATATACATATGTGTATGTACATGCATGTGGAACAATAATTATTACAGGAGAAGAGATCAGAAACTGGAAAGGGAGTGGAGAAACAAACACAGGAAGAGTTAGAGGGGGAGAGAGGGGTGGAAACTGTGTAAAAACAGTACTTACATGAAATTCTCAAAAACAGTTTAAAAAGAGTAAATAGCTAAATATAAAGCATAAATGTCTATAGTGTAAAATGACAGTCCTAAAAACCACAATAGGGCTGACAAGAGAGCTAAATGAGGAAAGCTGCTTGTCACCAAGACTGGTGACCCGACGCTGATCCCAGTGATCCGAATGGTGGAAGAAGAGAAGCAATTCCCACAAGTGGTCCTCTGACCTCCACATGAATGTGGTAGCACATGAGTGCCTCCCATTTCCAAATCAATACAGGTAATACAAATTAATTCAGAACAAAAATAATACAGAGATCTAAAATTGGTCAGATTGTTTCATTAAAAACTATTTAGTAAGAAATTTAATCTTAATACCAAATATTTAGCCAAGCCTGGCAGCAGGGGCCCATAATCTCAGCTACCTGGCAGGAAGGAGAAGGATCTCAATTTCAACAGCATCCTGGGAAACGTAGTGAACTTATATTTTTTTCTTTAAGTAAAAAAAAAAACAAAACAACAAAACAACAACAAAAACAAACAAAACCAGAGCCTAGGATACAGCATGTTCAAAGTCCTAGGTTCAATCTCAGAGAACAGATAGACAGAGAAATTAATGATACACAGGAGAGCATGAAAAGGAAGGGAATGGGGGTGGGAAAAGGAGGAAGAGCTATGAAAACGTGGCTGTCTTCCATCAGAGGGACCAGTGATGACTATTAATACAGTCCCCATCACAAGGCACGTTTCTTTCTCAAAGCATGAATGTTGGAATCGAGTTCCCCTTGCCCTTATCAAGAGGTTTGGGTTCTTACCTTCAAAGTCCACATCTCCAACTAGTTTTGTCTTTCCTGTCAGAGGATCTTGAACATAGTTGATGCCCACATCAATTACTGCTGCGCCTTCTCTAACCATGTCAGCCGTAATCAACCTGGGAATACCTGCGAACGGAACAGTTGTGAAACACTTAAATTTTGTCCAGTATTTATACTTTGTCCTGTAAGAGTCTAACTTCGCTCTGATTATTGGTCATCAGGGAGAAGGCCAAAAGACAGTTAAGGAAGGGCATCGGACTCTTGAGGAGCAGCTGCCTGTGGCTGTTCTCTCTCCTCACAGATTGCTACCTGACCTCGCCATGTGAGCACCTGTTAGCACAGCACCCTTTTGTCTAACATGGAGTCATAGGGATGAGACAGGCTTCTACTGTTTCAGAGTGGAGTGACAGCAACTTGGGAATAGGGAAGAAGGAAATGGAAGGGGAAGGAAAGCTGTGATAGGCATAAACCGCACTCTCGGGTGCGTGGTAAGCAGGATTGCCATGGCACCTCACCGGCTCTATGCAGACATGTCACCTTTTGCTGTTCCCTTGATTCCTTTGATTCCCATGTCTACACAGGATCTGAAAGATGTAAGCTATAGTAGCTGTCCTCATTTTCACTCCATTCTGGTTGAAAAGTGAGATCTATAGAGATAATATGCCACTCTCTGTGATCTAGAACTACTTTTAGATTTTGCCAGCAGTACTGGCTAACACTTGATAACATTGCAGTTGTTTTTTTTTTTTTT
>CABHPH010100344.1:0-12099 GCA_902168325.1 Peromyscus nudipes | reverse complement strand
GCGGGTGGTGGCAGTAGCCGGCGGGGGTGCGGGCGGCTGAGGCCGGGAGATGGATTTCCTCTGTCCGGCCCACGGTTCGCGGCTCCCGCCCCTTCGCGCCCACCCTTGGCCTTCAGCCTGCGAGTCGGGCCCTTGGGCGGTTTACGGCGGCGGCGGCCGGGCGGAGCCTGGCTCCGGGGCGCGCGACTTGGGCTGCGGCATGGCGGCTGCCCGCCGGAGGCCCCAGCCCCCGAGCTGGCTTGATGCTGTCGCTGGCGTCCTCCGGGACGCCGAGGCCGAGGGTGCGGGCCTGGATCTGGAGGGTGATTGCACCTCGGCAGTCTCGATCTCCCCGTGAGGGGGCGGCTATAGGGAGGCCAGGGCGCAGCAGGAAGCCCAGCCCCTTCGTGCCGGCGTTCAAGGGTCCTAGAGGTGCACTTCCTCCTCCCGCCAGGGGCTTTGTGGGGGGGGGGGGCGGTGGCCCCAGAACAGCTCCATAGCCTGGGGCTTCTAGCCTAGAATTCTCTAAGGTCGTGTGTCACTGTCCCTTGCGGCTCTGCTCTAGCCTGCCTGCCTCCTCCAAGTAGCCCGCTGGTCCCATTTCCCAACGTGTGTTAGCACTCGCTTGCTGCATCCCACTTGGGCCTGCCTTTCAGAAATCGGCTTTCCCAGGCTTTGCAGGAGCATGGCACTCACTGTCCGACCTTTCTTGCACTACTGTGGTGAATACTGTCTCTATTTGTTGCCCGCCCCCGCCCCAGGCTACTTCCTGTGCCTGTCCCAGGACCATTTCCCGCCTCTTTCTGTGGACACCCAAGAAGTGACAGCCACTCTGTCAGAACCGGACAGGTCCTTAGCCCTCTTGGGATTGAAAATGACCCAAATCACCAGTTTCTTTTCTCTCGTTAATCTCTGACTGATGTTTCTTAGCTCTTGAACAGTCCCTTTTTCCTGTCTTTTTTTTTTTTTTTTTTAAAGAGGTGGATATTTACATATGTGCCTGTGGCTTCTAGCAGACAATCATGGGCTGATGAGGGCAAGGTTCTGCCCCCCCATCCCCCATTCTGCAAAGCACTTAGCAGTGCGCTTTATTCATGGAAGATGCTTGCAAAGTCCAGTGATGAAAATGCGCATTTTGCCGCCAGTAGTACCTGCCCATATCCATGCCTGGAGCATGGAGCATGCTTGCCGTTTTGAGTTTTGAACCCTGCTCTAGTCACACTATAGAATGTATGCCCTCCTGCCTTTTGATCTTTGACTTTATATTCTTGGATTGCATATTACAGTGGAAGGATCTATCCCTTCTTTGCTGATCCTCATCACTTTCCCTTTCTACCTCACTGCTTTTCCTTCGAAGCCTCTTCCACCTGCCCTCTCAAGAGAACCCCCAAGAACCAAAACGTCTTGAACAAAATGAAGGATTTTTTCTCATGTTGTCCTGAGAAGAGAGTGCCGTTATAAAGACTTATAGACCCTCTTGAGAGGAGCGTTGATGGCTGGAAAATCATGAAGGTTCATTTTAACTGACCTGGTCACTTAGAATGCTTTGAAATAGCTTCTGGAGGAAAAACAGGTAGAGAAGCTTCTGTCTTTAGAGAACTGATTTGTAGCAGTTTTTTAAAATCTCTTAGACCTAGTCTAAACAAAGCCGGCTAATTGTAATGGTATCGCTACTGAGTGAACTGCAAGAGCATCAGAAGGCTGAGGGAGAGGACCAGGGAAGCTAGGTATGGTGCCTGGCAATGCAGTAGTCTGAATGTACTAACTAGCATCATTTAGGAGGGCTCAAAATAAGGGATTGGTAAAGCTCACCCTATAATGCTTACCTCAGCATCCATTCATAGAATGGGGCCCCAGGTTTTAGAGTGGTTTATGTGTAAACTTGAGGGCTGGACTGAGAAAGCTCATGAGGTTTATTGCTGCTTTGAATGTTTAGCCTGATACTAGCCTAGATACGAAATATTGTAGACTTTATTTTTGGAATAAATAGTTTCATATATATATATATATATGATTGGAATGGCAATTTCAGTGCAAAGTAGGAAGTATGTATTCCCCTGGAAAATCACCCCATGTCATAACTTGAAAATATTACCCAGTTAAAAATATCCTGGGTAATATTATCTGGTGCTTTTTCTAACATGAGGTAGAGAAAAATGCCTGCTTTTTAGCTCCAAATAACATTTTGAGTTGCAGTTTTAGACTGAAAGGCCCTTGAGTTAACAGCGTTGACAGAGAAACATTTTGTTCTTTTATGAGATGCCTGGCCTTTACCTGTTGTGCTCGCTAGTAGCTGACTCAGGTGGTAAATGGTGCTGGCTAGGGAGCAGAGTCACCCAGCTGCCGTGTTGTCGGAAAGGCTGGAAAGGAGACATAAACTTCATTGAGAAGGAAAGCAGGCTGTGCCTTCTCCCTGCCTGCAGCCTGCCAGGTTTGTGCTAATGACCGTGGATGCTAGTTGCTCCGGTTGTAATTGTCTGGCCAATGATGATTATCTTCTGATGTCGGCTGACACGGTGTTCACCAATAGGAAAGCAGGAGGCCTGTGCTGACTGCTGTAACATTATGTATGTGGGGTGATGTCATCAAAGGGCTTGCCTAGAAACTCATGAAACCCTCCCCCTCTCCTGGCATCCTCCACATGACCAGCTTTGAGTGCTTTGTATGTTTTTCTGACTTTCTCCTCTCCTCCTGTGGTGATTTCTTAAAGGCTTTTTATTGTTTTTTCACATTTTCTGTTCTGTATTCTAGGGTTATGAGACGAAGTTTTAGAATGAAATGCTATCCAGCAGAGGAAAGATTTTTATTTTTACTGAAGGGGGAAAATGACTTTGCACGTCTATATTCTTCTGTATATGAAGTTTATAAAGTAATGAGACACAGTATGTCAGGGTTCCAGAACATTATAAACCTGTGCTAGCTGTTTACATTTTTTCAAATGGATAGCTTTGGCTGTTTTTTCCTGTAGAGAGAACTACTTTGAATTGTTCTAGAATTTTTCCGTGTGACTTGCTGTATACATCTGAGGAAAGCGCTGGGGAAACCATGAGTGATTATTAACATTACAGGAAGTGTGATTTGGGTTGACTGCCTAGGAAAATACTGTGTCCATATTGAACTCTGTCTGTAGCTGCCTCGTATTTTGGAGAATCATAGCTCATGGTAACTGGGGACTGTTCCAGTGAACTTCAGTGCACGTGTGTGTGTGTGTGTGTGTGTGTGTGTGTGTGTGTGTGTGTGTTTAGATGTCATATATGATAAGAGGAGTAAGGCTCTCACTTTTATAGGGAAGAGAACCATGGTTCAAGTAATACAGGAAGTAGTAATAAAAGGCTGTGTGGGAACTTTGACCTGAACTTTCAAGTACTCAGGTCTTTCCTTGTTCAGGGTTTCAGGGATGAAAGCCAACATAACACAGATAGATTTCTTGGTTATTATTCTCTTATCTACCTGTATGTTTGTGTTAGTATGTGGGGATGGAGGGGTTTTTGTTTGTTTTTTGTTGTTGTTTATTTTTGCACAAGGCTTCTTGTGCAGTTGGTGGTGTTTGGTTTCTGGAAAATTGCTGGTTGCCTTTTCATTGCTGATTCTAAAGGTGTCATGGTACACACTAGAATTTAACCCTCAAGTCAACCCACTGCATATCCAACAGTTGCTTTATGTATTTCCTTGAAAGAGGGCTCAACCCGAGAAAAACTGCACGAGGGAAGGAGGCCTTCAAACACGGCAGAAGAAATACCCGCCCCCCAAGTTAGTCATTAGCCAGGAAAATAAAATGAAGATGATCTGTGTCAGTGATTTGGAATACGTTAGGTCCACATACTTTCTGAAATTAGTTTTCCAAAATAACTTCCTTGGTGATTTATTTAATCTTTCACATATGGATGGGTGAGCCGTGCTACTTTTTATTGATGGGAGTCAGTCAGCAGTCTATTGAGCTTGCCTCGGCACTTCCCTTTGCTCGTCCATGCATTCAGATCTGCCAGCTCCCATTTGTTTCCCAGTATCTTTATTAGGTGAACTCAGACATGTACGTAGAAAAGTTACCCATACTACCAATCATTCTTTTTTTTTTTTTTTTTTCTTTTCTCGAGATGGGGTTTCTTTGTGTGGTACTTACTGGCTGTCCTGGAACTACCTCTGTAGACCAGGCTGGCCTTGAACTCAGAGACATCCACCTGCCTCTGCATCCCAGGCGCTGGGATTAAAGGTGTGTGCCACCACCATCTGGCCACTACTCCTGATTTTTTTTTTTTTTTTTTTTGTTTTTCGAGACAGGGTTTTTCTGTGTAGCTTTGCGCCTTTCCTGGATCTTGCTCTGTAGCCCAGGCTGGCCTCAAACTCACAGAGATCCGCCTGGCTCTGCCTCCCGAGTGCTGGGATTAAAGGCATGTGCCACTGCCGCCTGGCTCATTCCTGTGGTTTTAGTCAATGATCTGCAAGTGTCTCTTGTCTTAATTTTCTTGAAGTAGCTCCTAAACACTTACAGCCCAGAGTAACTACAGAAAGTCCTTGTTCGCTTTCCTTGGTACAGTGTGAACATAAAGCCATGCAAATACTTTAAATCTCCCCCCCCAAAGCATTGCTTTCTGAACACTGCTTGTTCCCGAGTTTCAGCACCTTTAATGATACTTGAGTAATAAGATATTGACAGTTTGATCCAAAACACTGGCACCGAGATTTGGAACACTCCTTAGACTTTGGCATTAACAGTGCTCTCTGTCTCTTTGTGATGTCCCCCTCTTGCTCTTCGAATGCTTCTAGACCCCACAGGTGATGCTGGTGGTCGCGCTTTTCTGGAGGAAGGTTTCAGTTGGTGGTAACAGTCACCGGTTTGCAGGTGCACAGGCCGGGTATTGTCCTGTTCTCAGAGGTCAGCTCCACAGTGTGAGTGCTTAAAAAAAAAAAACCTCTTTAATTTGGTTTTTGAAACTTTTCCTGGCTCTAAAGCAACAAAAGTGCTTGTTATAGGAAACATAAATAAAGTCACTTAAGAAAAACAGCCAGGGGAAAAGCACTTTTAATTCTTAGGTAACCACTGATCTTTCTTTCCATACATTTCCTTCAATTGTCTTTCCAAGGCTTTTCTCTCCATTAAGGCGTATGCTAGGCATTGCACTGGGTGGTTGGCATTTTCACACTGTCTCTTCACCCCTTTCTATGTTGCTGGTTTTGTCTTTACATAACAGATGTTTTGTGTGTGTTACTAAAACTTCGACATTAGTGGCTACTTAGTATTTTGTTGACTGGGTCTGTCTGTCCAGGTCTGACTGTCCTGGAACTCACTCTGTAGACCAGGTTGGCCTTGAACTCAGAGATCCACCTGCCTCTGCCTCCTGAGCGCAGTGATCGAAGGGCATGTGCCACCACCGCCCAGCTTAGGTAAACATTCTTAATATATAGAGTGTTATATTTCTAGTATCTTGTTATTAGTCTTTGAACATCTTTAGACTGATTTATTTTTATCTTATGAGTGTTTCTTGCACATGTGTGCCCCATGTGCCTGCCAGGCACTCTCAGAAGTCAGAAGAGGGTGTCAGACTCCCTGGGACTGGAGCGATAGGTGCTTGTGAACCACCATGCGGGTGCTGGGAATTCAACTTGGGCTGAACTGCAGTTGACTACAAGAATGGTAAGTGCTTTGGACCTCTGAGCCATTGCTCCAGCCCCAAGATGAGGATGAGCGTCTTTATGTATTTATCCGTTTACTCAGGAATTTCCTTTGGAGCAATGTAAGTCCTCATTTAAAAGATTAGGCGGTGGTGGCACACGCCTTTAATCCCAGCTCTGGAGAGGCAGAGCCAGGCGGATCTCTGTGAGTTTGAGGCCAGCCTGGGCTACAGAGCGAGATCCAGGAAAGGTGCAAAGCTACACAGAGAAACCCTGTCTCGAAAAAACCAAAAAAGAAAAAAAAAAAAAGATTATGATGTTTACAGGAGGGCTGCTGTCTAGAGAAGTTGGATCAATTTATACTCTGGCAAGGATGGGCAGTATTGAGACTTGTAACAAAGAAGACGATTTCATGTTAAAAATCTTGAATGAGTTGATAAGGACAGAATGATATCCCATCGTTTTAATTTCTACTCTACGGTGTCCGGAGAGATTGGGTTTCTGTCTGCTTGCTTTTTGTTCTTGTAAATTATTCCTCCTGTCCTGGTCCACCCAGCTAGTTGTATACCTTAGGATGCATTAGGGAGATTAGTACTCTCGTCTAGCATGACTTCATCCATGCACTTCTCTGGGAGGATTAGTATGGCCTCTACTGCACTAATTACATAGTTAAGCAGATTAGAAACCAGTTTAGTGGCTGGATAGTGGCACACACCTTTAATCCCAGCACTTGGAGGTCGAGACAGGTAGAGCTCTGAGTTCAAGGCCAGACTGGTTTACAGAGTGAGTTCTAGAAAAACCAGAGTTACATAGTAAGACCCTGTCTTTAAAAAAAGACAGAAGAGACCAGTGTAGTGTATACAGTAAAGATATATTTTGTATCAAATCAGTTGAAACATCTGTGTTTGTGGGTTTTGTAACCCTCGGGCCAGCTGCTTCAGGAAGAAGGGCATTGGCTTCATCCTGACATAGACAGGTTGTGCATTTCTTTGGCTTCCTGCCAATTTCAGACCACCTTACCGTTGTACTTTTCAGGTTTTCATGGGTGTGGTGGTGAGCACTTGCTATGGCAAGATAGTGCAGTGGTGCGTGCACAGGCTGTGGATTCGGGGTGGCTGGCTGGAGGTTCTTTTTTTTTTTTTTGGTTTTTCGAGACAGGGTTTCTCTGTGTAGCTTTGGAGCCTGTCCTGGAACTCACTCTGTAGCCCAGGCTGGCCTCGAATGGCTGGAAGTTCTTGCTCCACTGTGTGGAAGCTGGGTGGTCTCTGCTTTGCTTCTCTCCTCTCCAAGCTAGAGATGCTCCCTTTGGCTTCCGGTTGGCCAAGGTGATGGGAGGAAGTCATCTGTCTGCAGGCCGTGAGGATTAAGTAAGACCAAGTGTGTCCGATCTCCAGCGCTGTGCTCAGCACATCACTCTTACAGTCCTTCACCATGGTCTCTGTGGGGTCAGGAGAGAAGCGGAGTCTCTGGAATCATAATGCAGTTTCTGAGGTAACTCTAGATGGCTCGGTGTCAGCCCTACAAACTGACACGTGCCCATGGGTAGGTCCCGAGGGGTAGGAGGGAATATGGCTTCATCTCCACCTGGAAGAAATCTATAATCCACTTTGAAAGATCTTGGCAAGAGAAAACATTGATAATGTAAATGTGGTTGCATCAGAGGCCTTCGCTGAGCACATTTTGAAACATTTTGAGAGGCTGCTTTTTCTGCCATCACACCTAAGGAACGATATGAAGGACAGACAGCCTAGCAATGGACACTGGTTGCTAATCTGTTTTCTGTAAAGGACCTGGAATTACCTTAGTAACACATGCAGTCTTTCTACATGTTACGCCAGTGATAAAATTGCTTTACCAGTCAAAGAAATGATGGTGCCTGAACATTTGGGAACTGTAAAACGCTTTCATGAAATATTTGGTCAAGAATCTTTGATTTGGTGGCAGAGGCCTGGCTGTTTACTAAAATTTGACAATATCCCATATTAGTTTCTTTTACTGTTGAGCCCAGGGTAACGGGACAAGGGTGTTTTTCCTGTCTGCTTGTTCAGGCAGGGCTTTGCTAGGTGGGCTGCAGTGGAGGCCTCTGGCTTGCCTTGCGCCTAAAGGGGAGCAGAGGTGTAAAGCATGTGTTATCTAATTCTTAGGTTATCAGTGTTAGGAATTTGCACTCCCCAGCTGGCTGGGCCAGGATGTCCCACGAGTGCAGGGAACCATGCTGGCATGCTGGGCAGATGAAGTGGCGGGCTGACGGGCATGGCAGCGGGCAGTCATTCAAGACTCAGACACTGTATCCGCGTGTGGAAATGTTTTTTTATAATAGAGAGACGAAGACGGAGAGGAGAGAGGAAAGAGAGAGGAAGGAGGAAGGGGAGCATTTTTTCCTTAAAATGAGGCTTTTAACATCAGGAAGCACGGCGATGCCAAGGGGCGGGTCAGAATATTAACATTGTTTTCCAAGGGGCGGGTCAGTAGCTTATTCCTGTAAGCAGCTACACAGTGATTTCTCTTTCAGATTTAGTATTTTAAATCTTTGGGATTTATGATTTTGATACGCAGTGAAGCAATTCTTCGTTCTTTACACACACACACACATACACACACACACACACACACACACACACACACACACGGATGCTAGGCAAGTGCTCTGCCCCTAAACTTCATGCCCAGCAATGCATTATTTTTGACTTGATGGTCCAGGTTCAGAAACTTCCTTAAGCTGCTTTCAGTCCACTCCTCTCTGGGTGACTCTCATTGCTTGAGATTCCCTACGACTAAGGATTCTTCTATATATTGATCCAAAAGCTACCATCTTTTAAAAAAGTCTTTCATGGTTGACTCTAACTGTACTTTATTCTTTTGCAAGGCCACCAGTCCATATTTTAAAATGCCAATTCTGACCCCTCTCTAAGCCTTTCTTATGCATTCCTCAAATACTATTTGTAGTCCTCTGGTAATCTACGTAGATACTTTTAAAAATAAACAATTGGGTATCTTTGGGTTAGAACAGTTAAATACGTTTTATTAGGATACTACTAAGAAATTTATTGAAGATTATGAAAATTTGGCACTGATACATTCAAATGAAGGAGCCTGTATTAGAGACTTGCTTGGAGGAAGGGCTGGAGATCTTCCCCAAATTCCTACTGTATATGAAATTCTAGAAAGTGTGAGCATCCTGCCACACCAGTGAACCACCAGGGTTGTGTTCAGTTGTAGTTGGTGGTTTTTTGTTTTGTTTTGTTTTTGCTTTTGTTTTTGTTATTGCCCTCAAGAGCAGGTTTCTCTGTGTAGCCCTGGTTGTCCGGGAACTCGTTCCATAGACCAGGCTGGCCTCGAATTCAGAGATCCATCTGCCTCTGCCTCCTGAGTGCTGAGACTAAAGGTGTGCACCACCACTGCCTGACTTGTATTCATACTTTCAAAACTGCTGTCTGGAGCCTGTATTTTGCTATTCCTTCCTGATGGTGTGACGGTACCTCTTTGTTAGTACCTGGTTGTTCTCTAGGTCCCTAAAATTATTGAAGTATTTTTGTCCTGATGCAAATTGCAGGCATCCTCTGTGGAGGGTCTCAGCCAGGTGGAAAAGCTCTGCTTCCTGTGCCTTGGTGCTGTCCTGCATTTCTGGGGGGCTGGCTCCCTAAACCCTGGGTTTCAGACTCCTCACCTTCAGCTATCTTCACTCCTGCTCCTCTCCCAGCTGGAGATCACAACCAGGTCTCTGGTGTGATCTGCTTCCGGTTGACCTTCTGCCTCTACCACTGCCTGTCGTTCCCTCCGTTACTAACGCTTGCCTCCTCCTGGGCATTAGTAGCTAAGTCTCAGATTTGATCATATTGTTTCTGTGCTTAAAAACTTTGAGTGGTTTCCCATTGTTTACTAGACAGATATCATTGTTTTGAGAAACTCTTCCACCCCCTGACTTTACTAAAGTTACCTGCTTCTGCGGCTGGCTGCCCAGCCTGTCAAAATCTATTGTTCTTTCCTTGTGGTGTACTCTCTCTTGTTCATAAAAAGATTACTGTTTTCTCTCCTACTAAGCACTCAGTCTGTGCTGGCCACAGTATTTATCCATTTACCAATAACTACATACATTTGTGTATTGACTTGAAAAATGGATGTATACATCAGTGCCCAGGGCTCTCATCCAAGTTCAGATGTATTTGTCTGTTATCTGATACATCTTTTTATTTCCTTTCTGAGTTGCGGGAGAGGGTTGAGTGTCTTGAAAACACATGTCTTGATTGTGTCAGGTGGTCTTATTTTTAAGAGGAAAAGATATCAGTTTGGTGTGACTAACTTTTAAGGGACACTTGCTAATGGGGGGCGGGGCGATTGGTTCTTTTCTAGGTACTTGAACCATCCACTCCACTCAGAAAGAAACGACATTTGAAAAAGGAGTTCCCTGAAATTGGGTGTGGAAGGGTAGACTCGAATATACAGGAGGAAAAGTTGGTGGAGAGACTGGGAGAAAGCATAAAACAGTGCTCCAATGTCACTGTATAAAGATGGTGAACGACAGTATCTCTGTTTCTATTGCCGGCAGTCTGTATCATATTCTAGGTTTGGGTGAGTCCTGAGGTCTTACCTTTGTTGTTATGCTCAGTGTTTTGGTAAAGAAAGAAAGTTTCAGTTTATAAGAAGTCTCCATGTATAAATGTGTATAACATCTAGGGCCAGGTGATAGTATGTTTTTAAGTGAATACATTGTAAAGTGGAGATGCAGTTTGAGAGGACGATGAGTTGCAGTCTTAATCCCCCTATTGGTGAAATTATTAAGGCCACTCCACGTAGTTAAAAGGAGGATTTATTTAGTGGGTAACTTACAAATGAAGGGATAGGTAGGTCGCAGGGTCTGGGGAAGGTGTATCGCAGTCCAGCGGTGTTCTCGGGAGCTCTGCTCGGTCCACCTCCACCATCTGGGGTCCAGGAACAGAGAGAGCGCTCGCTCATCCAGATCTAGGGTCTCCAGGGGCCTTCCTTGGCCCCGCCTTGTAGGCAGGACAGTTGCCGAAGTCTCAATGGGGGTTGGAACTTCCAGATCAAAGCTGGAATGGCTACCCACTACATCCCCCTGGACGTGCTTTCTTGGATTAAGGTTAGGGGTTAGGAGCAAGGGTTAGGGTAGAGGGGAAACATAGTTTGATATTATATTCAAGATCTTTCTCTAGCAATAAATTATGTAGTCATTTTATATATTTACTTACTTTAGTAGGAAAGGACCATATTCTTTAAGAGAGAAGGTTAAAAGACATTAATTAACCTTAATATTTTTATGCACAGGCCCAGGAATGGATCTAGTGGGGCTAGGGCTCCCTACGGATAGAATTATCTAATCTAATAGAAAAGAAAGATTGTACATAAACTTCTCCCTAGAGAGAAGGCATGAATAGCATAATTGGCCGAGGGACCTTGTGGCACCTGGAAACATGCTGCACATATCCCTGGGATACCTCATTAGCAAATATGTCTCACACTGAAGGGCACTTAGGCTAGATTTAGGGAGGCTAAAAGGATCTTGTTGCTGAAATTAGGGCTGTTACCGGCCAGTGTGTCCCAGGGTGTGGGTCCAGGGAGCTAGCGTGCATGATGTGGGTGGAACAATGTTGTCAGCTTTCTCGCAGGACTGCTCGGTGGAGCAGGTTGTTCTAGGCATTGTTTTGGCATCTGTCCGCTTCTAGAACCCCCTCTTAAGGAGAGGTGGAGTGTCACTTCTGCATGTACAGAAAGTTAAGGTGTCTTTTGTTTGGTTTTGTTTTGTTTTCCATCTTCATTATCTTGTGGTTGGCAAGTGAGCCAGGCTCTAGGAAGTCAACCCTCCTCTTTCCCTGTCTACTTACTGGCCATGCCAAGAAACACGGCAGTCGGAGAGAGACGTCCTGGAAAGCTGTTCTAAGTCATCTAGGTAGAGTTTTTAAAAACCTCTATAAACAGTCAGTGATACTCAGGGTTCTTCTTTTTTTTTTCTTCTAAATTTAGATGAAATGCCATCACTAAATTATAGACTGGGTATTTACTTCTGAATGCAAAAACCAAACTGTAGATTAGAAAAATGGAATGCTATTTCAGTATAGATTTGTTATTGAAAATAAATGCTATGAAGAATCAGTATTAAGGCGAATTAGTAAGCTAATGATTCATACAATGGTTGAATTAAGATGATTAATGTTTTAGGCATATTAGACTTGGCTTTTTCAGAACAACATTAAAACACTGTTTCCTCACAAAGATAATTATTCCTACAGTACTTTAATCACTTAATCTGCTCAACATTGTGACTCTTTTGTGTTAGGAAAAAAGACAGGATTCTCTTTCAAGTAATTTTTAAGGGTAACTTCTTTTTTCTTTTTTCTTTTTTTTTTTTTCCGAGACAGTTTCTCTGTGTAGCTTTGGAACCTGTTCTGGAGCTTGCTCTGTAGACCAGGCTGGCCTTGAACTCACAAAGATACACCTGCCTCTGCCTCCTGAGTGCTGGTGGAGAAACTTACCTATTGTGGATTTTTCTTTTTG